>SNQJ01S0072951.1:23018-37821 GCA_010110895.2 Picea sitchensis | reverse complement strand
ACATTTCATCATTGCTCATATATATATTGAAGATAGTCATTAATATTTGAAGTACTAACCACTGCAGCACGTTCTAGTTCTTTTTGTCTTGTCTCGCAAACAGGTGCCTTTCTCAGTGGAATACCTTCACTCTTGACTTTCTCTCTTTGGCAGTAATCTGTGAAAGGAAACCCTTATCTTGATCCTTAGACCTTTTAGACCTTTCAGAAACCCAGATTACTAGGGACGTCTCCCATGGGATTAGCCACCCTAAATAGAAAGAGCTCCCCATCGAGGTGACAGTGGGTGGGGAAGCTCTTGTTACGCCAGTTTGAAGCCTTGACTCAAGCTACCTAAACCCTTCCTACAAACTGAGCGATAACAATGGTTACACTCATTAGCAAGAAGATGATTACAATGAGGCTCTGGAGGCCTTTTTATGATAAACATGAATGTCAAAACCCTAGACATCCAAAAACCTAACCCTAGGAGATGAAGCGCCAAAAGTCATGTAGGCCACCTTGGGGTAAGTTAGTACATCAACTTCCTGGGGTCGTAACTTTTGCATGCGATCTTCGTTTTAGGCGTGGGATAGCTCGTTGGAAAGGTCTTTTCGAGAACTACGCATTTTGTCGTCAAACTCTAACTTCGTCTATAGTTTGACTGTGGCAAGCCAAGAAAACACTGTTTAGGGCCCCAAAACGGCCCTGGAAATACAGAAAGATATACTGATATGAAAACATTCAAAATAATCTAGTTGGAATAGGTGGCGGCCACCAATATCCACCTGGATGTTGTGTAGGGCTTCAGGACAGCCCCGGAAGTGCAGAACCCACAATTACAAAGAAGTGTCCGCATTGCAAAGAAACATGCTAAACTGAAAACTCTCAAGATGAGCCAGTTGGAAATTGGAACAGGTAGGTGGCCACCAATATCCACCTGGATCAAGGTTGAACCTCAATGTCGAACCTAAATGAATTCGAACCGGAACAAACTCGAACTTAAAAGCGAATTTTAAGCCGAATTTTTTTTTATTTTTTTCAGGTTCGTCGGTTAGGGTTCGTGACTTGTCGTTTCGCTGTCATTTAGTTGTCTTTTACCGCCAAGTTCCACCCGCACTCCTTTTTCTCTTCACCAAGCACTCTAACCCTCCAAACTATAACCATCGAAAACACGCGCGCGGCTATCTTTTCAATCTCAGTTTAGGATTTCTGCACGCGGTTATTGTCTCAGACCCTTGCAGTCTTCGAACAGTGCACAATGCACAAGCAAGTCGCGAGTCGCACTGTTACCCAACGCACGAGGTTCAATATCGTTAGCTACCGTTACTACCCAAGTTTGGCATTTTTTAATATAATTTTAATAATTACCTGCAAATTAGAGTTTTATGAGCTTATGTGCAGTCAAGCAATTAGAATGAGATTGAGTTTTCAGAGATTTAAAGAGATGCCCAATTAGTTGTTATATAAACTATTTATGTTCACAACCCAAATTGGAATTTATATTTACGACTCGCAACACAGGTTTCTTTGTTCAAATGTTTAATGCATCATGCGCGACACAAGTTTCTTTGTTCAAAATTGGAAGTTTAATAACCTTTGATATCTACCGTCCCACATATCTAGGTGTAATGTTCCCAAGCCAATAAGCCAAGAACATTGCGTTTTTGCATGAATTTTAAATGTTTTTTGGTTGTGGCATTTCATCAAACACTTTGCTTATTATGGTCTTTTAGGTTGCGCTAGGGTTTATACTGATGATTATTATATGTGATTGCAGCAAGAATCAAAAAGATACAACAATGGAACATACCTCAACCATATGCAAGATCAACAATATAATAGATAATCCAAAATACCTCAGATCTAACCTTTATTCATAATAGTAGAAGAACTGATACAATAGATCTACAGATCTGGTACAATATAGCTTAAGAGATCATAACAAAATGAGGGTGGCCCTCAATCAAGATCAAGAGAGAAGATACAAGCCTCCAAAGGCCATCGGACTACCATGCATGAATAACAGGATGAGATCTCGGCCCTCTACAGTGCCAAACCCCCAAGCTGGATGAGCTACGCCATGCTGGAACACTGAATATTCTCAATAATTCGGCCTTGCTGCTCAAGGCCCCCAAATCCTCCGATCAAGATGCCAAAATGTAGATCGGGTCAATGTCGAGCCCCTAGTGAAGTCTCAGGATGAAAAATGAAGTTTTGACCCACCAAATGCACAAAACCCTAATCTGGCTTGTGTCCTCCTAGATGAATGAAGACCAATAATTCGGCCTCTCTCCTAGAGGCCTCCAAATACCCCCCAAAACCACTGAGATGATAGATCGAGACAGTGTAAGGAAAACCCAAGTGCTCAAATCTCCAAAATCCCTTTCAAACTCTTGGATTTAACCTCCCTCCAAGGAATGATGCACCCCCCTGGATGACTGAAACCCTAGATAATTCAACCTCTCTCCTAGAGACCTCCAAATGCTCCACAAAACCACTGAAATGATAGATCGGGACACTGCAAGGAAAACCCAAGTGCTCACATCTCCAAAAGCCCTATCAGACTCTCGGATCTAGCCTCCCTCCAAAGAATGATGCGCCCTCCTCTTGGAAAAATCGTCCCACTCTCAATGTAAATCAAACCTCCACCAAAATACCCCCGGAAGAGACCAAGAATGGTGCTATGGCACCTGCAAAGAAAACCCAATAACTGGAATTCCCAAAATCTCTTCTCCTCGGCCAAAACGAATGGTTCTAGCTCCACAATTGCACCCCCCTTGCTGGAAACCCTCAATGGTGCGCCCTCTCTCTTTTTGTACCTGTGGTTGGTGTAGAACTCTCCTAAAACTGAGAAAATCTGATGTAGAATGGTGAGGGAGGAATCTTTCACCCCCATGACCAAGCTTGGACCAGGTTGGGTGGGATCTTTCACCACCGAGCTGATCTCTAGGGTTTGTTAAGTCAAAACTCTCAAAACCCCTAAGACATGGGCTCACTAGCTAGAAGCCAGATATCAAAACTGATAATCACATGAATGAGAGAATAGAGGCCCTTGCCTCTCTTTTATCCTTCCTGCTCACCTTGTCCCTCCAAAGTGACTTTTGCTTTATTAATTATTAATTAATTAATTAATTAACTCTTTTACCTCTGAAAATTACCTTATCTCTCCTTGTGACTTCCCTGGCCACTGAAAGTCACTTTTCATCATTCTATCATGTAGTGTGGTTCCTCCCGATTCCAATGAGCTATTACACTAAGAGGTTCCTCCAAGTATTATGCCCAATATGACCTCCTTAGTGCATTTAATTAACCTATAGCCCAAAATAACTCAAAATCATGGAAATCGTCGGAATGCAACGGAACCAAAGCCAAGCTGTGTGGAATGGATCATAATGATGAAATAAGACAAGCGATGCAAGCCGGACCCCAAAATACCCCTCAATAGCTCTTGTACTCGCTATAATCTCTATCTAGCACTCTGGGCATCATAACACTCTGTAATAGCCTGATGTCCCAAAGTGGGGACATTACACTAGGCTTTGTAGAGTATGCTTCAAGTGTAGACCTCTTTGTTTTAATGATCTTCTAGTAAGATGCTAACTATTCTCTCCGGGTTTTTTCGTCTCTTTTTATATACTTAAATTTGTTTTCAAGGAAGATAAATTGAACTTCCTCATTGGATGCACCTTACATGATGTGTTGTCTTTCAGTCCCGACTCCCATTGACTATTTTTTGGTCACTTGAGGTCCAAGGAATACGATTTCAATTTCTATCTCTCTTTCTTAGTTGTTATTCTTAGTAGTTCATTTGTTTGTCGTCCATGCCACATGGGCATTTTAATTTTTGTGTAGCAATGTGCTTTTAGAGTTGGTGAGATTTGACTTTTTTCCATGCTCGCTTTTTTTTCCCTTCTTTTGGTGCAGATATCAGTTTCCCCATATGAGAATTTTGTGGGTATTTTTGGGATATTTGGTACTATCTAGTCTGCAGTTATGTACCCAGGATGTAGATGTCTCTTGGGGGGTGCCCATTACTGAGAAATTAGAATACATGCCCATGCAACATGTGAAAAGAAAAACTCAAGGTAAATGAGCTCATGGAGTTTTCCCTTCCCGTTTTGAGAACCTTTGCTTTCCCCTTATTTAAGTTATCCTAGCTTTATAATAATATTCTTCAATATTTACTTGTTGATTTCTGTTGAAGTTCACCTTAGAAGTTAGGATTGCATATTACAATTTACTCCTAAACTTACTGTCGATGCTCCTTTTCGTTCATACATTCCATTTCCATTTACTTGTCCTTGATTATGGTTCAGCAATGTACATTTAATGACATGCAAATGGAAGCAGGCTTTGGCAATTAATTCTGGAATATACACAACAGCACTCAACAGCACTGTTCTTTATTTCAGAATTAGAATTTCAATGGATGATTTGATAATAACTTAGTGATTGATGGTACATATGATGGGTTTAATGATCCTAGAAAGGTTATCTATGCTAAATCTATTCACTGTGGTATCTTAAATGATTGTATACTTTCATATGGTGCTATTATATGCACTAATTGATTTCTGCTGAAGTTCACAGATTACCCCTAATTGCTACATATTTCCGGAACATTTGATTACCCCTAATTGATACATATTTGCTACATTTGGTTTTGATGCAGAAACATTTGATTTTCCATGGCACCTCCAAAATCAACAGCAGAGGCATGGAAACATGTGAAGAAATTAGATGGGTTCAACGGGAGACATGTGAAACGCAAATTATGCAATGTTGAGTTTGTTGGGTCTTTAACACGAGTGATGGACCACTTACTCTCTATTAGTAATGGTAAAGGAGGTGGTGTTGAAGGCTGCAAAAATGTGTCTGTAAAACTGAAGGAGACACTTCAAAGGGATTATGATGGAATAAAAAAGGCCAAGAAGGTGAATGAAAGCAAAAGACAACACATTCAGGAAGAGGTTGCAAGGAACTACAACCCATTTTCTTCAGGCATGGTTGCAGCTGGAAGTTCATCTCAGCCAATGAAATCAAGTGGAACAGCCACATTAAATTCTCTTTGGAAGCCCGTACAGAAGCAAGAAGTTGATGATGTTGTGGCTGACATGTTTTTTGAATCTGTAATCCCATTTAATGTGGCCAGAAGCCCTTACTTTATCAATGCATGTAAGATGATTGCAAATTTTGAAAAAGGATATGTACCTCCCAGCTCTGAAGAGGTCAAAAGAAAAGGTGACAAGCAGATTGACGAAGATCAAAGCGTCTTAGAAAGAAACATGGTGCACAATTTTATCAAATGGTTGGTCAAATATGTGTCATGGGCCATTGATTAATGTGCTGGTTTATTTCCCTAAAAGGGTATTATTTTTTAAGGTAGTTGATGCATCAGGACACAAGAAGACCTCTGAATATATTTTCAAGATTTTAGACAAAGCCATTCTTGAAGTTGGGAAAGCAAATTTGGTCCAAGTTGTCACTGATAGTGCCTCAAATTGTGTGGGAGCTGGAAAGATGATAATGGACAAATATAAAAAAATCAATTGGACCCCTTGTGCTGCTCATTGCCTTGATTTGTTATTGCATGATTTAGCAAAGTTTCCATGGATTAATGAGGCAGTTCGAAAGGGGAAACAAATTTCTCACTTCATAGTTAACCATCAACTCACATTGAGCTTGTATAGGAGGCAAGCATCTAGAGAGCTACTAAGGCCCTGTGATACGAGATTTGTCACATATTATATTACTCTCAAAAGAGTGGTCGAGGAAAAGGCAAGTGTAAGAAGTGTTATCTGCAGCACTGAGTGGGAAAACTCACACCTTTCAAGAGAAGCTAAAGGGAAGGAGTTGGAACAAATCGTTCTAGCCAATGCTTTTTGGGAAAATGTTGTCAAGGTTCTAAAAGTGTGTGAACCAATTGTTGACATGCTTCGCATGGTTGACAGTGACACCCCTTCCATGTGTTTTATTTATGAGGGCATGGATCGTTGTAAGGAATCCATTGCAAAATCCTTTGACAACGTGGAAAATGAATACATGGAAATATGGGAGGTAATAAATGGAAGATGAAAGATGTTGCATAGCCCTTTGCATGCAGCAGCTTGTTATTTAGACCCTAGATTGTGTTGATATTATGGTAGCTGCGGGAGGTATTAACCTCCACGTGTAACCTTTAACGAGACTAGAATATTCCGGGAAGCAAGAGAAACCCTAAAATGTTGGATAATAACCCTAGAAGACAAGTCGGCTCAAGAGAATATTTAATATTGAGTTATTAGCCTCCAGAAAGAGAAGTCGACCCAGTCAAGTGAGATAGAGCAATATAAATAGAGGGTGCTAGAGCTCATTTGTCACACACACTCACAACTGCATAAGGACAAGAAGTGTGCATGACTGGAGGATAGTTGCAGCTACAGCAGTGGTGACTTGGTCTCTTCGTTATGGTTTGGACTTTCTGCTTGGTCTTTGGTTATTCTTGCTTGGTGCGCTAGCCTTGGAGAAAGGTGCGCTACCTTGGTTGGCTATTGGTTTGCTTCCGGAATTATTCTATCTGTCAAGGTTAAGGTACTCAGGGGTGGCCTTTGTGCCTATGGTTGGGTGACATTATTGTTATATTGTCTATGGTGAAACGAGCACACCTATTTTTCTAACAAGTTATGGGCACACGCTATCTTCGAACAGTCTAACCGTTGGAAGATAGATTGGGAGGATTTGCTTAGTTGCAGTTGCAGTTGCAGTTGCAGTTGCAGTCAAAGTTTTGCTGCAGCAACGAAACCCTAACCCTCTTGTTGAGTCACCTTAAGAGAAGAGCTTGACCTAATTCCTGGATAGCCTAGTAGACCCTAGCCTAGCACACCTCCCGGTACTCTCAGCAAGCCAAGGAATCAAGTTTGAGTTTTTGGTCAAAGTCAAAGGTTGACCAAGTCAAAGCAGTCATGACTTACTCTATGAAGTCAGAAAAACAAGTTAGAAGGGACTTCTAACTTCAGAGCATGGAAGACAAGGATTGACCTCATCCTTGCCAAGAATAAAGTGTTGGATATCGTGAAAGGCAAGATCATGGAACCACAGTTTGAAGCAGGAAAAGAGAAGGAACCTCAGAACATAGCAGTTATGGAGAAGTTCAAGGACAATGACATCAACGCTATGAGCATCAAAGTGGACTCTGTAAAAGACCACTTGATACCCTACATCTCTCATCTGGACTCATCTAAGAAGATGTCCAATGCCCTAACAAACCTCTTCTCAATCAGAAACAATGGAAAAGTGATGAGTCTGAAGAATGAGCTCCGCGACATGAAAATGAATAATGATGACAGCATAACATCATACTTTGTAAGAATCTCTCAGTTAAGAGATCAACTACAAGTTATTGAGGAAATCATTTCAGAAAAGAAACTAGTAAATATAGTACTCAATGGCCTTCCCAAGACATGGGATGCATTTGCTGCAAGCATGAACACAAGAACGGAGTATCTCACATTTGAAGAGCTTTGGACTTGCTATGCACAAGAAGAATCAAGGATTAGCGCAAAAGAGAAATCCGACAAAAAATATGATGATCAAGCCTTCACAACAAAGTTCAAGAATTTCAGGAATAAGAAGAAGTTTGGTTCAAGGAAGAAACCAAATCAAGAAAAGGATACGTCAAAAATACAATGCTTCAATTGTCGAAAATATGGTCACTACAGGAGCCACTGTCCTGAGTTAAAGAAAAGGAAGGAAACACACAAAGCAACAGTTGTCAAAGAAAAGGAACCCTCAAAGAAAGCCAAGCAGGATGAAGCAGACTTCTTCTTCTAGTCAAGGTAACAATATTCTTTTGTAACATAGTTCTTGTACACACCATGTTTACATACTTCTTGTACATATCATGTGTATCTATTTCTTAGAAGATAAGATGGTTAGTGAAACAATACCTATGGAAGAATAACAAGATAAGGATTGTTATTACGATGACTACTAGTCAAGTAATGTACATGAAAAAGATGAAGTACGTTGACAATATCTGGTGACAAAATTCCTGAAGAATCTATTATATAAGTAACAACTGCCAGATAGGCCACAATCAGAATCCAACTTGAAGAGACCCGGGAGGAATCAAACCAGAAAGAATTCAATAATCAAGAGGAAACAAAAATAAGACTTGTGACACTTTGCAGAAAGAAGTAAGGATGCAGATGGAAGCATGGACTCTCTCAGATGGAGGGAGTTGATTACAAAATTCCAAAAGATGAGCATGCATTCAGGCATGAAGCCGGGACTAGAAGGGAGCTAATCCTAAATGATATGATCCAGTGAAGAAGAATCTAAAAAGACTATGTAATATCTGTCCATGTTTTTCATTGGAAGTAGCAGCCATAATAAGCAGCACATGTTCAGTTTGACTCTAGAAGAAGCTTTTCTTCGAAAATAAGCCTTGAGAATTCTTGGTTGTCCATCTACATCTCTATGATGAAAGGAAGAAGTTGGAATCTTCATGATGGAAGGGCATGGAATCTATAGAAGACTCCATGGACCCCAAAGTTAAAAAGGAACATGAGGAAGAACATGAAGATTTCAAAGAAAGAAAGAAAAGCTAGAACAACCAATTATTATACCGAGACTCATAAGACTACCAACATGGTTTGAACCCACTAGAAGCAATCAAGCAGAAGGAATGGAAGCTGTGATGAAGAACTGTGTATGTAAGAAATTGTGAAAAAGACTTATGAATGGACGCATTGATAGATACAAGACAAGATTCAGAACTAGAGGTTCTCCCAGAAGGAGGGAGAAGACTATGACAACAGCTTGTTCCAATAAACCAGATATACCTCTATCTGAGCTATTATATCTCTTGCAGTATCCATGGATTGAAGTTTACATCAGTTGGATGTAAAAGATTGTTCTTCCCAATACAGCAAATTGAGAAAGAAGCTTATGTAGAGCAATCTCAAGGTTTTGAGGTATACCACAAAGAGACCCATTTATGCAAATGGAAGAAGACCTTGTATGGATTCAAGCAACTTGATGCAGAGTATCTCATGTACAACAGAAGCATGGTGAAAACTTCCTATGACAGAGAAAGTGTATCAAAATGGTTACTCAGTAGTCCGGGATGATGGATTGCAAATCCATGGAAAACTTCCATGATGACAAATCTAAAGAAGTTGAGAGACTCTAATCCAATAGACTCATCCTTGTACCAACAGTTGATTGGCTCTTTGATGTATTTGATGAATACTAGGCCAGATATTTGCTTTGATGTGAACATGTTCAGCCAGTTCCAGATGGAACCTAGCCATGAGAATTGAATAAATGCAAAGCATGCCTTGAAATGTCTTTGTGGAACATTTAAGTACAGTTGCATGGATTTATCGATTCAGATTGAGCAGGTAGTGCAGATAGCAGAAGAAGTGCTTCTTGGATATGTTTCAATTTGAGCTTTGCCACGATATCATGGGCTAGCAGGAAACAGAAGTCTGTTGCACTCAACACTGCAGAAGCAGAGTATATTGTAGCTTGTGATACTTGTACAGAAGCAGTGTGGTTCCGTAAGTTCGTTCCTGGACTGTCTAATCAGGTGTTGGATTCGACCATGATATATTGTGATGATCAGAGCTGTGTGAAGCTTTCAAAGAACCTGTTGTTCCATGATAGGTCGAAGCACATTGAGATCAAGCATTATTTTCTCCGTGATAAAGCCCGAAGGGGAGAAGTGGTTCTCCAGTATATCTCCACAGATTAGCAAATAGCATATATTTTGGTAAATCCTCTGTCCAGGATGAAAAGTTTGCGTACTTAAGGGACAAGTTGGGGCTAGTGGAGATGACTTCCTTATTGAAAAAGGAAGTGATTACTCCCGGGTTGGGAGAGAGCACTTATATGTTATTGATTTATGGACAGTCATTTTCTAGTTCAGAAAATGGTCCAGGTTGGGCAGTTCCTTTCCAGTCCGGAAAGTGGTTCGAGATTTCTGACAGACAGTCATTTTCCAATTCAAAAAATGGTCCAGATCGGATAGTCATTTTCATAATGAAAATGGTCCTATTATCCCCTATCCTAGGGATAACTAAGGAGATTATGTCTCGAGGCCCACAGGTCCTAGACATGGAGTACCAAGAGCCATATTGACTTGAGCCTGGCCCTGGAGGGCCCATCCTTCATCGTCAGCGCCTCCATTCTATCAGCAACAGCGGCATCCATCCCATCGGCCTGGTTCTGAAGTAGCAGGGGGTCTTGCCCCATAAGGTAATGAGTCTGAGTATCATGGTATGTGTCACTCTAATTCTCAAAGCATTTGAATATGTGCATTTAAATTCTTTATTGCTTCATGACGTGTGCTTGGACTTTATGCCTTTTGACTTGTCCATACCTGGGGGGGGGGTGACAGAATGCCCTAGCAAGTTGGTTCCCTTAGGAGTGAGTTGCCACTGGGTGGGTTTATGAAAGGTCATCGTCCATTCCTTCCATACTTATCACTTTTCATCATCCCCCCTCTCATCTATCCCCTACATTGGTTTAGGCATTGGGTTTGCCAAGCTAGTAAGGGTTGTACCTTGCCTTGTGGGAAGAAGGGGCTAAAGGCCCAGAGGGTAAAAGTAGCTGGCAAAAATCAAAAGCCAAAGATCAAACCTTGAGATGCTTCACCCAGGGATCCCCGAGAAAGCAATAAAAGGCTTCTCAGCAAGAAAAGAGGGGACCCATAAAAAAGATAGAACTTAAGGCCTAGTTGGTGGATAGGGGGTCTCATCACGAGCCAGCCTATTAAGTCCATGGGCATGTAGCGATATGATTAGTGTTGCACGAAGAGGGAGCGTTTTAGGAAGCGAGAGCATGGGAAGCGTCATTTTCCAAAAATCCTCGGAATTGAAGCGTCACGGAAGCGTCTATTATATATATATATATACATATTGCGTTTATATTCAAAAAAACATGCAAAAAGACAAATTAGTTGCGGAATATATGAAAACATGTATATTTGTACATCAATATATATAGAAATGGCATCCATAGTACATCAATTATTAATCATTCGAGCATCAACCATCTAGATTCTAGCAATTACAAACTTACAAACCAACATACAATTTTTTAAGCCATATTGATATAATAGAAAGTAGACCATAAACCTATGAAATGAATTCCGATATCCAACAACTGTCAACAATAACATGACTCATGACCAATTAGTTATGTTTACAAAATAGGTCATCTACACTGAAGTATAAAGACCGAAAGGTCCAAAACAATAAAGTTTAAACTAAGCTAGTTGCTAATTATGTTGTCACACTCCTCATCCGGGATCAATTTTTCTAATGCTTTCATATAACCAGATTGAACCTTTTGATCTTGGTGTGGTCTTTTCTTGGACCCACCACTAGGTGTTGGTGATGAAAGCGATGATACATGATAGTACTTAGGTGTTAACACATATGCTAAGTCATATAGTGGAATATTTAGCATTTGCCACCGTTTCTCCACCTCTACACGAATATGATTATAGAGGTTGACATCTTTAGGCTCAACAATGTCTTTAGACTTTAATCTACCCTAGCGTGTTATCCATTTGCTCATACTCCTTCCAAATGATTGGTCGATTTGAATCTGCAAACTTGATCATGTGATAAATTGGCTTAATGAATTGCAAAACATACCGAACCTGGGAAGCATCCAAGGAAGCGTACGAAAGCGCTCAGGAAGCGTCCTTGGAAGCGTACGGAGCACCCTTGGAAGCACGCTTCGAAGCGTGGAGCTTCCAAAAGTCCAGGAAGCGTCCAAATTTGCTCCAAAGCGTGCTTCCAATGAAGCTTCTTGGACGCACCCGCTCGGATCGAGCTTCGGGGCTTCGAAGCGTTGGGGGGGGAAGCTTCCTACAACACTGGGTATGACACTACTATTCATCTGGTCACCACGCCAAGGTAGTGGCTCTTGGTGGCAGAGCCAAGAGAAAGGGGGTCTCATCACGAGCCAACCTTCTCATCTCCGTGAAATGCTTGTGGGTAACGTTGTCACCACTGGTCACCACACCAGGGCAGTGTCCCCCAGCTATTCTCTTGAAAGAAAAAACAATAAGATAAAAAGTAAAAAGGCATTGAATGGGCTAGGAAACAATTACATCCATGACAAGGTGCAGCTCACCCTCTTCAGAGGCACCCACAGGTAAGACCTACATTTCCCTGTCATCACTACACCCCTTGCCCAAACATCCCCCACACCATCTCATCCACTTACATGACCTAGATTGGTCTTCACCTAGAAACACCCCACACCTAAGGAGAATCATCCCAATAGGACGTCCTGGAACCCTCTCCAAACCTGGCTTGTAGAATAGCATAACGTCTTTGAGCACTTGTCTAGGAAAAGGGGGGTTTGATGCACATGTTTGGGTAACTTGATTATTAGATGTGATTGACATTGCTATGATCCCTGTGACGTATGAGCCCATGGAGGGCGTACTTGTTGTTGCAGGACCACGCCCGACGAACAGGTACATATGGGAAGATGATTAGCTCGGACCTCCATAGAGCTAAAAGCCCACCAAATGGATGTTGAGACCCCAGCCAGGGGCAGACACATACCAGAGGCTTGCACCAGAGAGAAAGAAGGACGTTCCACCAGAGACACCTTGGCAGGCCTAAACCCAGGAGGGTCTTTCCTTTTCCCCCTTAACGTTGGCCTTGGGAGGCCCATGACGTCACCCTTGTGACCCTTGACATCACCCAGCGTCAGATGGACATGATGGAGGCAGTTGCGTGCCAAGTGGCACGTGTGGCATGATTCGGAGGCCTTGGAAGGCCTAAAGTTTTGCTCATGGAGGCCAACGTCTCACTTATGAGGCCCAACGTCACCCTAGAAGGGCATGATGTCACCTCTTCTAGACATTTTAGGGTTTAATTTGTCAATTTTATGTAAAAAGCTGGATTTTTTATGTAATTGGCCATGTCGACCTTTTTTGACCTAATTGGTAATTCAAGGTCATTTGAATTGTATAGATAAGGGGAAAATCCCTTGTATTTTTTATCATATTTCACTCACACAAGTGTGAGGTCTGAAATCCGGCCTCTTTAAAGGCTTATTGGCTGAAATTAAGTGGTGCGCAACTCTTGGAGGAGGCTTCTTTTGGTGTATTTTGGCATTTTCATGGTGGAAAGTCTTCAACTAGGGCATGTTACTAGATTATCCTTGGTGAATGTAAGTGAAAATTTGCAATTCTTCTTTCTTTGAATGGTTATGGGATCTTTTACTTTGCATTTACTAAGATTATGAAATTGCTAGTGTGAAACCCTAGGAGAATAAGCACATGATATTGTCCTTCTCTCAATAGCTATCCACCTACTTGATTTTGCTAGAAGACACCTCCATTGAAGCAAATGCTAGAGCCCTACCTTTGTAGCACTCTAACACCATTACTTCATTAAGCTTTTATTTATCTCAAGCTTGAGCTAAAGAAGAAGGAAAACCGCTAGGGCCTAGGGTTACCTACTTCCTACTAGTCGTTTTCCTTCTAGGGTTTTGGATGATTGAGGCCTTGGGTTACCAACACCTCAACCATCCTCCCTCTTGTCTTTAGTTCACTTACTATCATTTATTTCCTTCAAGATTGTTGTTGCAAAAGTGACTCCATTAACCCTAAAGGCACTAGTTTATACCTTGCATTTGATTGATTGATGAAAACAACCCTCAAACTATCTACTTCAAGCTCTTTGCTAACCATTCCTAACCCTAGATTAGACTAACTTACTAACATTCTTCTTGTTGTTACAAAAGTAAGCTACAGCCATATATTACAGCAGTAAAAGCTCCTAAAAGCAAGTGTTAAAGTTGATTTTACATTGCCTTCTTTGCTTCTGACAAATGCTAGCATATTGCCAATTCTAGGTTATCATTTTGGGTCATTATTGAAGCTTGTTTAAGGCATAATTGTAAAGCTATCATTATATATACATTGTTGTTATAAATTTTTGTTTGCTTCATCTTGTATATCAGCTTATTGATTTTATTGAAAGTCCAAGGTTTTACGAAGCACTAATATCAATTGTTACTTGCAAATAGTGTTTTCTTGTTGTCTTGTTCTGGGCAGGTACACTGAAACAAATCTTTGCTTCATCTTATTAAACCTTTGGGACTTTTTGATCAATGCGACTTGTGAGAGGGGAAAAACTTTTCTTGATACTATTACCTTTGCCTTCTCAAACCCCCAGGTCACCGGGGACGTCTCCCCTGGGCTTTCACCCCTAAAGAGAAAGAGGTGTCTTATTTAGGTGACAGTGATAGGACAACCTCTTGTTACACCAATTTATTGTTCACTTGCCTTTGGCTTTTGGGCAAGTACAAATTGTGCAATAACAGGTCCTGTTATCCCCGATTTCTAGGGATAACTAGGAGATCATGTCTCGAGGCCCACAGGTCCTACACATGGAGTACCGAGAGCAGGATTGACCTGAGCATGGCCCTAGAGGGCCCATCTTTCTTCTTCTTCATCAGACCTGTCCTGTCAGCAGCAGCAGCATCCATCACCTTCGGCTTGGACTTGCATCAAAGAAGACTCTTGCTCCTTGAGGTAATTGGTCCAGGTATCATGGTATGTGTCATGTTTGATCATTATAACTTTCAGATATATGCATCAGATTCCTTACATTTCTGACGACTACTTGGATCTTACACTAACCCACTTGACCATGGTTGGGGAAATTAACGGAGTGCCCTAACGAGCTTGTATTCAAAGGTTTTGGTTAGCCACCAAGAGGGATTTTGAAGAGCCATCGTCCGCTCCCGTCATTATATCACTTCTAAATCTTATCTCCCATTCATCTATCCCATTCCCCTAGTTC
>SNQJ01S0072950.1:73827-93724 GCA_010110895.2 Picea sitchensis | reverse complement strand
TCTCTGATTAATAGAAATCATGTATTACTGTATATATGTGTTTATGGTTGCATCTCTGATACATTTATGTTATATTATTGAATATCTGCAATATCTCTGTGCATTTCTTTATTATATCTCTGCTCTCATTTCCTGTCGAAAATAATCCGGATCATTAGAAAACCATATAAATTAAAAGGTGAAAATTAAAAGAAAATATCTTGCCCCTTCTCCCTCTCCCTCCCCTTGCCTCCCCATAGGAGAAAATGGGGAGAGCAGTTGTTTGATGATGCACTTCCACCATTTTCCTGTAGGCACATGGTTAGCACCCCACATGGGTGTTCTACTTGATGCATTGCATCAACAATGTAGTCTCATCTTGTTTTAGTGGGAAGGTGGTCGATAGGCCCCCCTCATATTGTCCATTTGATGCATTGCATTGAGTGGACGACATGAGTCAAATGGATGCTCCCACTATTTTTTGATAGTGATGTGGTTGGGGGGCTTGCGAGGAGTGGATTGGGGGAAGGGAGAGGGAGAGGGGGAGGTAATAGGTGAAAGGGTAAGNGGGGCACAATTTTTTTTTTTTTAGTTTAAATTATGTTTCAAATCTTTTTTATTTTTGTTGTTGTTTGTTTTAGGGTGTAGGGTGATGGAAAATGGGGATAAGGGTGGGAAAAGGGGAATTGTGTAGGAGGAGTGCCAGAGTGGAATGTTTTCCATGAGGTAGATATTGAAAGGGAGGCCTTCATCAAGCACCTATGGATACAATGACATTTTTTTTGTTTTTTTTTAAGAGAAAAATATTAATAAAACATTAAAAGATGAAGACACCTAGCATATTAAATGAACAAGAATTATGTATCTTGTTGAACTTAAATGTAGTAATTTTCATGGATTTTAATTAATGAATAATTTTTGTGCTCTCCATTTATCAAAATGAATGAACATTTTATTATGTATTGATCTGGTACAACTTCAATCTTAAATAACTATGCATCTTATAGCTCATCATCTATTCCTCCTTCACTTTATCCCAATTGAATCCTTGATAAATGATCAGGTCCCATATCATGCTTTCCTAGCCTTATTACTATTTCAAACTCAAACTCATGCAATAATAATAACTGTCAACAAATTTTTCCTCCCAAGATTAGCTTGTTGACTAGGTACATAAACATAGAGTGGTTTGTGAAGAACTTGAATTTATTGGCTAGTTGGTAGGGTTTGAATTTTTGAATTACATATACCATTGGTAGTTATTCTCTCTTCAATGTATAATTATTTTCGACACTTGAGACTTTCCTACTAGTGAAAGATATGGGATGGTTGACATTACTGCTTCGATTACAATCCTAGGATGCATGCACATGAACGTAGAAAATATCTTATCAATCATGGAACATTAGGACCAACATTGTCACTAATTTCTCGTTCAATGTGTTAAATGCATGTTCACACTCTTTTATCTACATAGATGTGTCTAGTCTTGTCAACAATTACTCCATTGCTACTATTATGGTTACATAATTTATGATTATTGTTTTGTAATACATGATATGTCCTAGTGTCAAACTTAGTGCAATCACATTTGTAAGGCCATGTATATCAATGATGGTAGCCGTCTTCAATTGATCCATTAACAATACATCTTTGCATATTACATGATCAAGGGGAATGTTGAGGGGTGTGCAAAAATAAATTTCTTCAAATTTAGAGATATATGCAACTATTTGCATCTCTTGAACATTAGATGCAACACTTGAATGTGTTCCTACATTAAACTAAACACTACCTAATCATCTAAATATATTTCTTGGAATGTATGCACAAAGTCCTTAAATGTAACAACTACTATCCAAGAGAACACCGTGGGTGCATTTTTCAATCCAAAAGGCATATTATTGTATGCAAAGCTTCTCCATTCCATTACAAATTTATCTTGTTTTTATCCACTTTTGTTATCTGAACTTGGTGATATCCTAAAAACCCATCCATGAAGAAGTAGACCTCTTTTCGACCACTTTCTCAAAAATCTTATCAATAAAAGCTACTAGGAAATGATCATGAACACATGTTTGATTCAATGCATGGAAGTCTACATAGATCCTCATTTCCCCCATCTTTTTGTTTTGGATAACCATAGGGCTGATCTAGGTAAATTATTCTACAAGAAAAATAAGTCTCACTTCCATCATTGTGTCAAGATATTGCTTTACTTTATATTAACACCTGGATTCATCCTAATACTCTAGCAATCTTTGTGTAATTAGGTCCCGTAGAAGATGACAAAAATAATATTGTTCTACAATTCCATTCATATACCCTGCCTAGAGTAAAAACAAAGGAGAAACAATATACCCATGCACAAAAAGATGAATGAAGACTAATTAAACATCGACATTCCCCCTACCTAGCAATGATGGTTTAGATTAAAACTTTGAATGAACACTACAAGGAAAACACCAATTAGTAGAGGCTTTTGTGCAACCACTTCTTTCTTCTCAATTTTTAGCAAGGGAGATGATTTTTTAATCTTTGGTGCACTTATACTATATTGACACACTGGTGTGCCTATGTAACAATCGCATTGTTGCACTTAATAAATACTCACATTGAAATAAGTCAAGATATTTTATAAAAAATATTGACTATTTTTTCTAAAAAATTCTTGTTGGTGCACTCAAAGGATTAAACAACTTTGGTGCACCACTAAGAATTAACCTCACTTGTGCATAACCCTACCATTCAAACCGAGTCAAGTTAAAATATTTTGTAATAAAATATCATTTTTTTTTTCAAAACATCTTTTCAATGTGTCCTATACAGTTATCTACACCGCCGTGTAACACTACCAAGCACACTAATGTAGGTTATTTTTTTTTAAATATATATTTATTTGGTGAACTTGATACATATATAAGCACCGATGCATTGGGGTATCAGGCACATTGAAGAAGGGAAAAATAAAAAATAATTACCAAACCAAATTTCATTTGTAACTTCCATTTAGCACTTTAATCCATATAAGCATTGGTGCTCATTATCCCCTTGCGACCACTCCATTGTGTGATGCTACTAGATAGTCAAAATTCTCGATTTATTTGCTTCCATTATGGTGGATTTGTGTTTGTTTTGGAAATTTTCAAGTGGTACCAAATTTTCATTTTTTCTATGTAGTAACCATGTCTCATCTATGGAGAAGAGCCATGACAAATTGATTCTTATCCCTTAACTTATGTTTCCAAAATATTAAAAATTCAAATAAGTCTTTAATTTGATTTTGATTTTGATTTTTCAAAAAAAATTTAGTGTGACGTGACCCTAGCTTTTGTCTCACATTGTATTATGGTGAATTTATAACTCTTACCATGCTTGATGCTCCAATATAGTACTGGCACACTGGAGAGATAAAATTTACAATTAGAATTTCCTGCACTCTTTGGTGTGCTAATACATGTACATATGTATCATTAGCAGTGCGTCATGTGATCTTATGCTTAACAAAAATTTCTAACTGTAAGTTTTAAACCTTTGAAGTGAAACAATGCATACATATTCTTAAGAAAAATAAAAAGAACAACAATGGCATACAAATAGTACATAGAGATTTACTCTGGAAACCCTTAACCGGAAAAATTGACAAAACTTATAGCCACACCTCTATTATTCTTCATTGCATTAACTTGACTATACATAATACAATATTTAGGTATTCCATAGCATCCAAAAATCCTAATCCATTAATATAAATTAGATTACAATTCTAATCCCTTAACCGGGATTAGATTACATTGGGTCAAAAACCCTTCGTTGGAAAGCACAAAACAAGCCAAAAATGGACCAAAAACAACCACAAAACAAGCCAAAATGGACCAAAACAACTTCAACTTCTTTTTTGGGTAGCTGGTGGGGCGGGGGGGGCTCTACTCCCTAGTAGGAGGGGAATTTCCACCCTCTGGAGCATACCTAGTGCATACAAACAACACATGAAGATAGCCATGCAGATAATATAACACACTCCCAACACTAACATTGTGTGCAAATTTTTGTGCTCTTTGGTGCACACATAAATAGGATGAGACACCAATAGTGGTGCCCCCATAAGACATGGCACACTGCTCACCATAGGTAACAAACATCGAGGGATGGAAGTTCTCTTTGTCATTGGTAGTGAATTGTAATTATTGGTGCATTGAAAATATAATAGCAACGCGATGATAGTGCATTTACATAAACATTGCGCTTCAATTGTTAAATCACACCAATTGCCATTAATATTTATAAAATTTTTGGTCTAATAAATAAATGCTCGTTTAAGTAAGAGAATCGTTAATGGTATGCTAATATAATAAAAGTATTGCACCATGTACTAGTGTATTGATAAACTTATGGCACACCAATAATGATGCATATAAAAAAATAGGTGCACCGGTAAGTTTTACAGATTTTTTATGAAAAGAATTGTAATTTCAACATTTAATGAATATTAGACATGGTAATTTAGTATATAAATTTTATTTTAATTTATAGATATATGTACCTAATGAATTTGCATATCAACCATAGATAGCCACAACCACAACAATTGCAACATTAGGTCAACCCATATACTTTACATGAGTGTCAGATATGGCAGAGGGAGGGGGATTTGTTCCCTTGTCCTATTACAACTTAGGCTCATCTCCCTTTGAGGGATGGGATGCTAACCTCCTCAAATTTTATGAAAAGGATAACTCCCTCAAGGGGAACACAAGCTTATTGATGCAATTGATTTGTCTGGGATCATGGTAGATAGGTCTTCAAGGTTGGTCTCAATGTGTGGTACCAACCTATAGAGGAAGTTTTTTTTTATTTTAGCATTGGGTTGTCAAGGAGGGGGAAAGGATTTTCCCCATTTCCCTAATTTTTTTCCTAGCATTGTGAGAGAGATTCAACTGCCATATGTGTAGAGATATGTCTATGAAAACACCATTGACCCCATTGCTGTTCAAGTTTCTAGGGGGTAGTTGAGTTTACATTATTTTAGTGTAAAAGAGTTTAGGTGCTTGTCCCTTATGTTGATGGCACTAGCACACCATACCTTTGATGGGAAACACATTAGTTGTTATTTGATGTACTATGTAGATAGTTTATTTCATTAGCCTTGACTGATTAGGTGGTCTGTCATTATTTTATGATAGTTTTGTATTTCTCTAGATTGTCGTCATAGCATGTTTGATGGGAGACATGTCTTCCCCTTTGCTTTAGAGCTATTCACTTTTTTTTTTAGAGGTTTCCAATGATTCTGATGAGATTCGACCACCTCCCTTTTAGGGTGATGACTGTTGTGCTTATGCACATGTGGGGGCAGATGTTGCCCAAGAGGATCCATGCAAAGTACCCATGTAGGTTGGTGATCTCCAATGTTTTGGATTTGTTAGCTAGTAAGGACAATCATGTCATTGATCTTGTATATTATCCATATGTAGGGATGGATTGGCAAGGATGTGTGAACATTTGATTTACTTAGGACAAGCCACCAAATGCTAGAGGTAATAATATCATTATATTTTGATTAATCTAGTTGCATATTTTTTGTCTTATTTAATGCATATGTAATTTATTATAATATTCTATTTAAATTATCTACTATTTTGTAGATATTGGTTCATATGTTGGTGAGGTGGTGTAATATCCCTATTTCAATCCCCTAGTCAATTTGTAATAAATAATAATTAGTGATGGTCGGATCTCATAGAGATATTATTACCATGCCATGGTGTTATAGCATAAATTGCCACCACATATGCATTGATGACTTGTTTGGCCTTTCCCTTTTCCACCTGCAGACATTAATTCCCCTTTCCTCCTCTGGATTCTTCAAAGAATACTATTTTTGGACATGTACAATGTCACTCCAGTAAAAGGTGTGTACATACACGTGTTGCTCCACTACAGGGTACATACACCTTGATTTTGCTCAAAATAATATAATTTTGCATATTTTTGGGCGAGGTTCATGAGTTCACCCGATTCTTGACCTCCTATTGCCCATACACAACTATTTGTAATCACTCCAACCACTTCGAGAGGGTATAAAATGAGCCTAAGGCTAGAGGAGAAGAACGATCATACTTGAAGCAAAATAATGTTGGAAATTTATTGCCTCGTCTGCAAGCCCTTATTCCCTTATTGTTGATTCATTTCCTCAGACCTGGGAAACCCTCTTTCCAATCTTTTCCATGCTTCATTTATCTGGTCAAGAAGTATCCCATTTGTCTTCTTTGGGTCCGCATAAACATTGGAGCTGGAGGTGCTACCTATAGTCAGTGGCTTGGGTGGAGGGACCTGGAGTCCAGTATCAGAGCAGTGGCACAACAGATGCAAGTGATAAGTAGCTATATTTTGTTGTCTTATAATAAAGAGACCTCTTTCCCATGAGTTACTTGTGTTTTAATGGATGATGATTATGTTTAAACATCTAATTTCTTAGAATACTAGTTGATACAATCACTTTACTTTCAATCATTTTATGAGATTTAGTTATTATATAACTACCCTCCTTTGTAGTCGTCTACTTGATTGTTTTCCAGGTGATCAAAGGGACAATTTGGAAGGAACGTGAAAGGTTTTCAACCATGATATCTTCATCAAACGTAGGACACATGATATGTTTCTTCTTCCTTCCTATTAATAGTTAGTTAATCAAGTTAGCTACAAATCTTTTTTATTGCATTTCTAGGATTGGGTTTATTCTTTAAATGGTCATTACTCTATTGTAGCTTTAACCCATAGCCATAAGGGAATTTCCCCATAACACATGGTAATCTAAACATTGTAAATGTATTATTGTTTAATAAAGGGATGCTAAACCAATTGACTGATGGGCGGAGCATTAGTATTGGGCATGATACCACAAGAGGGAATAGTGAGGGGGCATAGAGGGGGTTCATCATGCTAGAGATCCCAAGCCACCTTGTTGAAATATTTTTGGGAATAACTAGTTAATTCCCTTTTTCCTAATTTCAAAGGAAATTAGTTAATGAGAGGGGGTTGGTAGTTGAACAACCAACCACCCACAATGAATGGAAGTATGGAGGACTGTTAGCCATGGTACAACACGTACCCATCTCAATTACCAAGGTTGAACCATGAGTTGCTTCTGACATAAGGAATAGAAGTGCAAGTTGGGAACCTTCTTGGAGAAGGAAGGAAGAGACACATGAGAGGCAGAGGAGACAATTTTTAGATAGAGAGAATTGGAGAGACAAAGCTCATGCTAGAATGGAAGGAAATAGATATTGAGATAGAGGTTTGTAGAGCCATGGAAATAGAACAAGAGAGCTTGTGAGGCTGGACAGAGAACCCTAACCCCAACTTGAAGTGAGAGGGATGCGAGTTTGATGCATGCAGAGTGATGGAAGGGACTCCCTTGTGCCGAGAGAATTCAACTAGAAAAGCATATAAGAAACCTCATGGAGGCCCTAGGCATGGTGGGCATAGAGGGTTTCTACTAGTAGTTGTTGTGAAGGAGAGTGGCCTTCACACTGTTAATTTTTCTCTGAGATACCGAATGTTCCCCTAGTGGTATCATGGCTTGGCATGGGGGTGGCCAATTGCAGAGAGAAATAATGCATCTTAGCATATGGTTGGGTGGAAAATCACTCTCCCTCAGTCAGTTGGCTAGTTGAAATCTTGTAACAGATAAGTCTTTGTGTGTGTTCTCTTGTTTCTCTGTAATTATATAAATATGTAGGTTTATGCAATTGATGAAACTGTATAGTTCTATGTGGAAACTTGTGAGGGAAAAGGGAATGAATGTATGCCTTGTGTTTCCTGTGTAAACAACTGTTTCTCATCTATCTTGATTTTCCCATGAAAGGAAATCATATCTATAAGCTGCGGATGGAATTGGAAGTAGGATTCAATGATATTCTCCTGTATGATGAGTTCATTTCATGCCGATTATCCTATCTTAAGTGTACTCACAAGTAATTCAACTTTCATGATTTAAATCCCTGTGAATTGGCATGAACCATCTATGTGTAGAAACATAATAGAAAAGTTATAGACCATGCTTTAGAGAGGATGAACATAGATGAATTTGAGTGGTCAAGGTTTCCTAGTTTCCTTTCAGAGTCATTGTAAAGGTACCTCGAGGAAGAAATCCCCAAAACTCATTATTGATTTGCAGGTTGCAAAGCCAACATAGATAGGCAAATTCAAATACAGGCTAAGGAAGAAAAGTTGGACCCATATATGCCTTGGCACACGAACAATTGATCAGAACCACAACAAGAGGAATGGTTGTTTCCCAAATAACTTGTAATTGAATCTCGTGGGGGAACCCTAATGTGGAAACCCAGATCTATCAGATCTATTAGATATGTAGATCAATGTTTGAAGACATAGGAAGAGGAAGAAGACATGTTCCATGTTCTGTATGCTAGTGCAGTTGGAAGTTTGATGTATGCAATGGTCTATACTAGACCGAACATTGCACATGCAGTGGGAGTTTTGAGCAGGTATATGTCAAAACTAGGGAAGGAGCATCGAGCAACAATAAAGAGGGATTTTAGGTATTTGCGTGGCACTAGTACTTATGGATTGCATTAGAGAGGAAGACTAGGATTGGGCAAAGTGTTGGACATACATGGATTTGTTGATGCAAACTGGGCTGGAGATCTAGATCGTAGAAGATCTACAAGTGGGTATGTGTTTAACCTATTTGGAGGAGCAATCAATTGGATGAGAAAAAAGACAGTTTGTAGTGGCACTCTCAACTACTGAATCTGAATACATGGCAGTCACTCATGCAAGAAAGGAAGCATGTTGGCACAGGGGCAGACCCAGGGTTCAACGCTACAACAATGCACCAACAAAACCCTAACTACCGGCCCTTTCAGCAACACCTGCGAAGCAGACGAAGTCTCACCCAAGGTAGAGGTAGGGGTGGTTGCAGGACTCAGATGTCTGCAACCTTAGCTGGGACACAAATATGTGATTCTAACACTTAACATAGTACTCAACAGTTAACATTCATGAATATCCAGTCTTAGTTACAACGCAGTTTAAACCCTAATTACAGAACATCACACTATTCAACTAGATCTAGCATCTAGCAACACTTAGCATTACAAAACAAATCAGATCTAGTAGATTCAAGCGCTAACCACATTCACACAGGTCAGATCCAACATTTACTCTTACCATTAAGCATAAAGCAACAACAGATCTACCTATCATTCATCTATATCAAATCACTAAGCGAATAAACACATAAACACATCAATACATCGCACAAAGCATAGCAACACAACATGTACATGGTTCACCCCCACCCTGGGGCTACGCCCACCAACTCTTCGTCTTCTTTATTAGCTTCTTCAATTGGTTACATTCACAGAGCCACAAAAACCCTACTCTATAGAGGACAGGAGATCTGTGTACCTCGGTAGATCCTCCTTCTCCCGGCTAGGTTATAGCACTAAGCCTCTTCACAATCTCTTACACTTTCTTGCACTGAGCTCTGCAAGCCTCATACATTATGCACAAAATTATTCTCTACTCTATCACTTAGTACTTTTGCATCTAGATCACCTTCTCCTTCTCTTACATTGCCTAGCTACTTATTTATACATTACAAAATAGGCCTAAACATGGGTGAACCCATGGGCTGACATCCCCATACCCATTACATAATCCCAAATCTCAAAAAGGGCCCTAAAAGGGGCTGAGATCCCATGATCTCTGCTTCGTCTTGCGCTCCGCCTTCGACAACCTGTCGAAGTCCCAAAATTAGGTCAAACATGACCAATAATCCTCAAAAATTGGTCAAGGGCCAATAGTCCCCCAACACTCACCTGTGACTCGTCCCGAGTCACTCTGATTTGACGAGTTCTACTTCAAAAGCCTCAAGCTTGGCTCGACCTACTTCAACTTGTTGCTGTGCCATGACCTCTTGTTCAACAAACTCTTGTATGATTGCTTCGTTGAAAGGTCCCTCTAGGCGCTATTCAGCTATAGTGACGACTTGCTCCAATTCTGCTCCTCGACCTTCGATCTATGTGAACAGTTGGTAAGCCTCATCCTATACCGGTTGGAGTGTAAGGTAGCTAGAGAGGTAGTGGTGGGGGCCAGAGGGCCCATAGTGATAATAGTGGAAGTCACCTTACATTTATTATATCTAATTACCCATTTATTATATCTAACTACCATAGTGGGCCTTATTTAATAATATAGTGGACCTAGTCCACCTTACATTGAATGGCCTCCATAAGGTAGCTAGAGAGGTAGTGGGGGGGCCCAAAGGGCCCATAGTGATAATAGTGGAGGTCATCTTACATTTATTATATCTAATTACCCATTTATTATATCTAACTACCATAGTGGGCCTTATTTAATAATATAGTGGACCTAGTCCACCTTACATTGAATGACCTCCACTATTATCACTATGGGCCCTCTTCCCCCCCCCACTACCTCTCTAGATACCTTACATGGAGCCTCTGAGTTACTTCCATAAATCTACTCTGAATAGTGTGGTCCTACTCCTAGGTAGTGGGCTACTCTTGGGATCGCTTCATTCTTTCCACAACTGACAGGGGCTTCAACTGCGCCTGTATTGTCTCTGCTTGCTACTTCGCTTCCTGTAGTTGTGAGTCCAGTGCCTTCAATTCTGGATTCTCAGTGAGTTGCTCATATGTCTGGGCACTGTGATCACTCAGTTTCTTGCATTCCATGGCAAGGACTTTGATTCTTTCAACTGCACTTCGAGCAAATGTTTCTCTTTGATCCCTTACATCCTGCGGGGTGTCAGGTACGATGCAGAGCTCTAAGTCTGCTATTCGTTGTTGTAGCTGCTGGATAGCTTCTGCGAGCTGCTCTACTCAATGCATGACTTGATCTTCTGCTTGTGGTTCTAATCCTATCATAGAGTGGAGGGCTCTGTTGACTTCTTCTTTCACTTTGCATTGTTCTGCGACCAACTGTTCTTTTTCTTGTTGCATCTGTTCTTTCTCTTATTCAAACTTTGCCTGGAGAGAAACCTTCTCCTGTTCTACAATTCAACGTTGTTCTACGAGTACTCCTTGCACTTGCTCCAAGGCCTAGGTGGCTTGTTCTATTTCTTCTTGTGCACGACGAAGGCGAGATTCGACCACATCATCTAGTCAGCGGAGTTGGGCTGGCTCATCTCCCAACTTTTGTTCTCCTGATGGCAGGGGCACAGTGGACACTGCACGACTGGGCTGAAGGGCCTGCTGTACCTCTCAGAGGTTGACCTTAATTATGTCATACATTTCCTCTTTCTTAGCTTCTTGTTTCTCCACAATTTCTAGTGAAGCGTCGTTTAGGGCTGCTATGCTGAAGTCAAAATCATCAGTAGTGAGCACAGTCTTCATCTTGGTCACGGTGGCTCTGGATTTCTTCCGGGAAGAAGTCTTCAGGGGAGAAACCTTTCTCTTCTTCAGGGGATCGACCTCGTCTCTAGGCGGTGTTACTTTGCCTTGCTTATGTTCAACTCCTTTACCATTTATCTCTTCTACTTCGTCATGACCCTCTCGGTCAGGCGATACTGAAGCAATATTTCTTGAGGCACTACTTAAGTCTTGGACCTCTTCTGTTCTTTGTGGGTGGCCTCCTGGCTGTCCAGTTCAGGGTCAGAGATCTCTGTAGGGTCAAAGGGGATAAGGAGGTTTGTGGACCAGTCTTTAGTGATCTCCTCAAGGTTCTCTTCTGTTAGTTTATAGTATGACTGAAGTTTCTCCTTATGTTCATCGGCACACATTGTAATGTAGATGAACTACTGATCTGTGCAGAACTTCATCAGGGGTCGAAACCTCTGTAGGGTGTTCAGAGTCATGCGAGGTTCAACTTCGATGGCTCTCTTCAGCTGAAGGTAGTAGGTGTGAAAAACAATGTTCGTCTGCCACTGCTTGTTCATATCACTTGAGTACCAGAGTGTGGTGAAATTTGTAGCAAGCGGTTTGAATGGTTCGATATCTGGGAAGGTCGCACCTTCCGACATATCCCAGGCAACAAAGGCGATGAGGATCATGAGCCAACTAAAGTGAAACTCGTAGCCCTGATCCTATGCTTCGCGATAGTCTAGTTCTAGTTTATTAACTAGGTACTTCACCCAGTTCATCTATAAACCTTCTACGCACTTCCCTGTGAGGTCAATGACAAAGTGTGTGACCTGCATAGGTATGTTCTTCCTTACCAACTTTTTGGCTATTAACTAGCAAGCTAGGCACACTACGCCATTCTGGATGGAGGCTACCTTGTAGCCTCACGTCACCTTTTCAACATCGTCGTATGTATCCTTGATCTTCTATGCTAGTGCATGATCTGTGGATTTTCTTGGATAAAAATTCTGTGGTTCGGGTCCTTGCATACTTAATCCAGTGATCCTATGATCCAGAATCGGATCCAAGAGGCTTCCTAGGTCCAAAAAAGGCTAAAAAATGAAAGTTCTCAGAATCAGATGAAACTAATTCCATTGCGACCATCTCGTCGTGCTGATTCCGACCATATATTTACTTTCTCAAATGGACACTGTATGCGAGATTTATCACACTCTGATTGTTTTCCCAAACAACTAAAAAGTCAACAGATCAACTGGCAAAAGTCAATGATGATGTCAGCATGACATCCTGTTGACGTCATCAAGCTAACATCAACAAAGTGACATGTGGCAGCATAGGCAGCAAGGTGACTAGGCAGTGACAGGGACCAATGCAGCATTGACAAGTGGCAGTTGAGTACCAATGAAAGGGTGCCACGTGGCACCCCATCACTAGTTTGAATGGAAAATTTTTATGGAGCTCATGGGTATCGACCCCATGACCTATGGAGGGAGGCAAGCGCTTTGGTAGAGGTACAATGGCCAATGTGCCAAAATGGTGCTTATTTAAGATAACCCGTTGTATTATTAATAAAG
Organism: Picea sitchensis; assembly: GCA_010110895.2. Taxonomy (NCBI): domain Eukaryota; kingdom Viridiplantae; phylum Streptophyta; class Pinopsida; order Pinales; family Pinaceae; genus Picea; species Picea sitchensis. The sequence continues at coordinate 80,820 of SNQJ01S0072950.1, read as the reverse complement.
TTAATGTCTAGTAAGGAAGGAAAAAAGGGGCTGGGGCTAAGCGCCAGCCCACGGATTTACCTTTGCATATAACCATAGCCACCGTGTAAAGGGGCGCAAGCGCCATCCCATTAACCAACCAAGTGTGCATTTCTAGCACCTATCCACCATTCATTTTGGAGGCCGTGACCATGACCTAAGGCTTATGGTTAGGGCGTGGTCCTATACCCTGATGCCACATGACCAAAGATCTCGGGCTAGGGGCCAGTGCACAGCCCTTTGGGATGGTGCTTGGCCATATGGAATGCATGCATCCTCAATCTGAAGTGCGCGCCCAACCCTAGGGGCTAATTTTTATATTTTGTTACACAGGTGGATTTTTGACTATACAATATGGATTTTTATTGATTTTCAGGCTTGTTAATGGAGATTTTGGCCATTTTTGGGAGATATTGGACTCTTTTTGAACCCAAATTTTGGGAGGACGTTGGGGATGGATAACCAACTTAAGATTTATAAAAACCAGGCCTGTTTGAGGCCATGGGGACAGTTAGAGCAGAGTTATGCTGAAGCAAAGCCAAGCCAAAGCCATTTTTATGTAGGGGAGTTGTTGAGGAGGAGACCTTTGCGGGCCATTTATGGGAGCTACACTCAGTCTTTTTCAGTGCCGTCAGTTGTGTTGGATTTTTGAGGTCGAGCAAAACACATCAAGATCCGAATGGATTCCATTTGATGTACTTTGAAATCATTGAAGAATTAATAAAGAAGCCTCCCCCACTAAGACAAAGGCCCGGAGACGTAGGAAATTTTGTGCCAAACTCCATTATCACTTCTCTTGTTATGGTTTTCTGTTCTTATTACTTTAGTTCAGTTCAGTATATGAGTTTATGGCTATGATATAATTCTTTTATCTTCATCCTCTTTCATTATCTTCTTAAATGGTTAATAAACACATGCAAAAATAACTCAACCACAGTCATTAACAGATCTTTTCGGATCATCCTATGGATCAACGTTAGATCGAATGTGATATGGTATTCTAGCCACAAGTAGCCACCATGGTAATATGAAAGGAGTAGCTTGACACAGGTGTTTAATTCCTGGTGCCTTCCGAAGTGTGGGATCTTCATTACATTTAATAGAGTGGACTACGCGAGGTTCATCGTCCATGGCAGGGGGATTATCTTTGAGTTCTTCCCCTTCGTCCTGGTCAGGTATTTATACGGGGCGAGCATGCTATAATTCTTGCGATCTCTGAGGTTTAAGTCACTAAACTTCAACGCTGCGATCATGTCCTGCTGTGCTCGAACTGCGTGTATCCCCTTCGGGAGGTACACAGTAACCATGGTGTACTCGAAGTCTCTTGGCACAGATGTGGGATGTAGTCAGACAACATGGTCGGGATCAGCTTCACATTTTCTAGGTCATCTCTGTGTTTGGTTCTCTTTTTTGCTGATGGTCGGGATGGTCCGGCTCTGCGAGCAGTCGATGGAGAGGCTTGCACTCCTCTCGTTGATGATGCTTGTACACCCACATACATCACTCTTTCAGACATGGCTCTCTCATTCATGAGGTCGATGAGTACTTCCTTCACAGACTATTCAAGTGCGATAAGTTCTTCGGACATACACACTCATGGTTGAATATCTCAGGTTCGAAGAGTAACTGCTCAATGCAACGTGATAGATGGCAAGAGCGCAATGATCACTGTGCAAAATCAACTATTCTGCGGGCTCAGATAGTCATGGTTGGAAAAAGTGTTCTCGTTGGGTGGCGTGACGGGATAAATAGATAACTTGGCAACGAATATCTTGAATCGGGTGAGAAGCCTTCATTAACTCGGTTCTGTTCATTATGGCATGGTCCCGACATTTTGGTGGCGAACTTTCTGACCATTAATGCCTTTCTACCCATTCGGGTCGTCGGTCGAACGGTTATACTGTTCCCAATGGCTATATTGCTTCGCCATGGCAAAGTGCCATGTGACGCAGTTCTGATATCCCGGTGAAGTTCCAATTTTGCAAATTTTCCTTCTGTGAAGTTCCCTCTAGAACCTTCTGTAACTTTTTGATCTTAGCTCTCTTCTTACTTAGTTTTCTAGCCTTCTTTCCAGTGAGCTTCATCTCAGAATTCCTTTTTCCATTTTGATTCTTATCTTCTTTTGGAAGAGTAACTTCGTGCTGTTGAGATTCTGTCCTATAAATCAGGGGTAATACTTCATCTGTATCTAGAATCGGTACTTCAGTCTTCTGTGGGTCTTCTAGCATTCTTCCCACTTCGACATCCAAGTATCTGGTTTTAAATAGCTTCTCTTTGTTATCCTGTTCTTCAATCAAGTGTGCGGTCCTCCTAGTCATGAAATCTTTCAACTCTTGCTTCTTTTGTTCTAAGACTTATTCTTCTCTCCTTCTGGCCTGATCTCCTTCAATCCAAGGTTTTCCTAGTAACATAGCAAATGGAGCTTTGTTCTCAATAAATTTAACAACTTCAAATTCCTCCTCTGTCAAAGTTCCATGAGAACTCATAGATATCTGGGTAAGTCTTCCACATAGGGTTATAAACTTTCCTCTGAATAATCCTATTCTTCCCAATGAAGGAACCATAACAGACTCCCCTAAAATTTTCCAAGTTCTTTCTGTCATGATATTCACCTATGTTTCCTCATCCAGAACACAGTCAATGTCGAAGTCTCCTATTCTTGTTTTAATGCACTCTTTTTCTTTGAATATCTCTGATAAACTGATATGTCGGTGGTCATTCAGGGTTTCTTTCATCTGTAGTAATACTTTTTCTAATTCTTTCTGGGGTTCTGCCATAATCTCAATTTCTGGATCTACCTTAGGGTTTTCTTGGCTTGTATTCATTCTTTCAACCTTAGCAATCATTCTAGGACAATCCAATACTTCATGGTCCATAGCTTTGCAACAGAGGCAACCAAGTTTTCTACCAGGACATTCCTTAGCCAGATGTCCTAGTCTTCTGCAACTGTAACAAAGGGTTATTCCTCTCTTTCTCTTAAATGATCCCCAATCTCTCCTGTACTGCGCGCTAGGATCATGGTAGCTAACTTGAAACAAATTCTTTCTAGGGTCCTGCATCCATTTGTTAGTCCAAACATTCTCTCTATGCATAGGTATAACATATCTTTCACTATTCTTATCAGATTTACTCATATCAAATCTTCTTTCTTCTATCAGTGCCCTAGTTTTCAAGTTAGGACAAATATTATCAAACATACCTAGATTCATACTTTAGAAATAAAAAATTTCCACTAATCTTATCTTTAGTAGAACACAAAGCTTACAAGTCTTACCTCTTTAGTCTCACTTTCACCTTTATCAGGGCACAAAGCTCCCAGATCTTACCTCTTTTCTTCAGATCAGACTTCTTTTCTTAGCAAAGAGCTTCACAGATCAAGTAGAATACTGCACACTAGGGTGATAGATCTACGCACATAGGTTTCACAATTTTAGGTCAGACCTTCGCACAAAGATTCTTTTTCCTCAGTTCCCGACAATCACAGTTTCAGGTCCCAACAACAGAACCATTTGTTGGCACAGGGGCAGACCTAGGGTTCAACGCTACAACAACGCACCAAAAAAACCCTAACTACCGGCCCTTTCAACAACACCTGCAAAGCAGATGAAGTCTCACCCAAGGTAGAGGCAGGGGTGGTTGCAGGACTCAGATGCCTGCAACCTTAGCTGGGACACAGATCTGTGATTCTAACACTTAACAAAGCACTCAACAGTTAACATTCATCAATATCCAGTCATAGTTACAGTGCAGTTTAAACCTTAATTATAGAACATCACATTATTCAACTAGATCTAGCATCTAGCAACACTTAGCATTACAAAACAAAACAGATCTAGTAGATTCAAGCACTAAGCACATTCACACAGGTCAGATCCAACATTTACTCTTACAATTAAGCACAAAGCAACAACAGATCTACCTATCATTCATCGATATCAAATCGCTAAAAAAATAAACACATAAACACATCAATACATCACACAAAGCATAGCAACACAACATGTATGTGGTTTAACCCCCACCCTGGGGCTACGTCCACTAACTCTTCATCTTCTTTATTAGCTTCTTCAATCAGTTACATGCACAGAGCCACAAAAACCCTACTCCACAGAGGACATGAGATTTGCGCACCTCGCTAGATCCTCCTTTCCCCGGCTAGGTTATAACGCTAAGCCTCTTCTCAATTTCTTACACTTGCTTGCACTAAGCTCTGCAAGCCTCATACAATATGCACAAAAGAAATCTCTACTCTAGCACTTAGCACTTTTGCATATAGATCACCTTCTTCTTCTCTTACATCGCCTAGCTACTTATTTATACATTACAAAATAGGCCTAAACATGGGTGAACCCATGGACTGACTTCCCCATACCCATTACATAATCCCAAATCCCAAAAAGGGCCCTAAAAGGGGCCGAGATCCCACGATCTCTACTTCGTCTTGCGCTCCGCCTTCAACAACCTGTCGAAGTCCCAAAATTAGGTCAAACATGACCAATAATCCTCAAAACTTGGTCAAGGGCCAACAAAGCAATATGGTTATAGAGAATGTGTCAAGGTATTGGGTTGGTGCAAAAAGATGTAAGGATATATTGTGACAGTTAGAGTGCAATCTTCTTGGCAAGGAACCCAACTTATCATTCTAAGACAAATCATAATTATGTTCAATATCATTTTTTCAGAGACGTGGTTGAAGAGAAGAAGGTGTTGCTGGTGAAGGTGGACACTTTCAAGAATGTTACAGGTTCATCAACAAATTTTGTGAGCACTGAGAAGTTCTCTTGGTGTAGAGAATCAATGGGAATTTATGCCCTGGATTGTTGATCATGAAAATATGTGACCCCTGTATGCAAAGAAAACAATAAGTGGGAGAATGTTGGGTATGTGTTATATTATTTGCATGATTGAGGGTCCCCCCAAATTTGTTTTTAGGGTTTATTCACCAAATTTTTGGGTGGTCTTTTTCCTTTGGCAGGGGCGTTTTTTCGCCTTTGGCATTTTAGTGGCAGGTGGTATTTCAACCCATGGTTTTCCTATTCCATTTAAGTAATTACGATTGTAATCTAATCCATGCCAATGGATTAGGGGTTTTTTGGATGCTGCAAGATCCTATATATTGTATTGTAAACAATGAAATTAGATGATGAATAGAATTTGTTAGCACTTGGTAAATTTCCTAGAGGTTGAAAAAGAAGAAATCTACAAAGGTAACCTTAACCAACCACTTTTAAAGCTGGGATCTAGCCCTTCCAGCTTCAGAGAGGGATCTCTCTATATGATTTAGCTTTGTTTTTAATTTCAGATATTAGGCTAGGTAAAGAACCTGATGGTTTTGTTGTCAAAGAGTTTTTTAAATTGGTTGAGACAGTCTACACATCCATTGGGTTATGGGGTCTGTGTTTAATCAGATAATAGACACAACCAGAAATGCCAAAGAAGAACTTCACAGGGCGAGATAATACACTCACTGGATCTTTAGTAATTAAAATGATGGACAGAAGAAAAGATAAGAAAAATAACTTCAACTAACAAGCAGTTAAGAATTTTTTAATTGAAGATATTAGAAGATAAACATTAAAATCTTTAGAATCGGAAACATGGTATCAAAGATAAATCCTGCAACATTACGCTATTCATAAAGATTAGTTCTAGAAAACAAAATGATTACAGAGAAAGAAAAACATTCAACTTAGAAAATCAACATCACCAGTGATCATACACAAGAATCCTGTAAAATGCCTCTTCTTTATTAATGGCCGATCTCTTAAAAAATGATACAGTTTGATAGCAATAGGGTGTGCGAATCAACAACCCTCAATAATTCGAAAGATGAAGTATTTATAATTCAAAATACAAATGTTCCTGTCATAACTGATCAGGACGTGCTCATTCTATTTTTAGTCTAACTAATTTAACTAATCAAAACTGCTTGATGACTCGATACAATTGTATGCGGAATTTATGGGGTAGGCTGTTGGCGAGGAGCCTTCGCAACCTCTTCTGACTGGACGAATGACTGGATGGTGACAACTCATCTGCTAATCTAATAGATCACAAAGCTCTTCCCATCTGAGATGACTTGGCACTGTGACTTTAAGTAATCTCTGATACACTTCATCCATGTCTGTATACTTAGCAAATGTAGGCTTGATAATGAATATGTGTTTAATCTCGTGTTGGATACTAATATCCAACTGCAGGGCATCCATGAATGCTTTGCCTGTGATGCTTCCTTGTATCCCTACAAATTTGGAACTGTCCTTAGACACTTCAGTCAACCTTTTCTTGTAATCAGGGAGTGTCATTAGTTTGTCATTAATGACCTTCAGACCGGGCAGGCCTTTCTTTTGGAGAACATCCATCTTATTGAAAAACTTCTATACTCCTTGATCCATGACTTGAATCTTTTCCTCAACCTGAAGCATTAGAATTCTCTTGGTTAAAACCCTTTTTACTTCCAGTATAGTTTCTGTTCTGTCCTCGATCTTTAGTTCTTCTAGTTCCTCTCTGGTCTTGGAATTCATGAACCTGATGATCTCATTTGCTTGTGCTGGCATGTCTCCCAGCTCCACTTTGATTTTCTCAACAGCCTGTTTGCTCCTCTGGAGCAACTCATTTTGTTCAAACATGATTTGAATCATTGGCCAGATTTCATTTATGGACTTGGTGATATCTGTCCATACAATCTCTTTGACCTCAGCCAAAGTTTTCCCTGCCATTGTCTGCTTTTGGAGCTGCTGTAACTCCTTCCTGATCTGCTCATTTACCTGCTTTTCTTTGGATAGGTTTGTCTGGAAATAAGTCTTGAGCTCTTGGAGGTTCTCCACTTCTTTCTTAAGCCTGCTGATTTCTGTCTCTTGCAGGTTCATCTTCTCCATGGACTTGGCAAGGTCTGTTGTTCCTTCTGGTAATGACACTGGTGTAGCAGACGGAATGGCTGTCACTGTTGCTGTGCTCAATCCTGCAATTGGGATA
>SNQJ01S0072950.1:57455-73817 GCA_010110895.2 Picea sitchensis | reverse complement strand
GGACCAATAGGACACTGCCATCTGTAACACTGGCCCGCTGAAAGGAATATTCATTCTGGACCCCCCCCTTTGGTTAAAAGTAGAACACCAAGGGGGGTCCGAAATCCATTGTGATCCATTGATCTGCGTGCTTGTTTCCTGGCTGCAGATCTGAGCGTGCTCTTCAATACCCATTCCAGACCCCCCCTCCCTCCGTTAAAGGAAGAACGGAAGGGGGGGTCCGGAATCCAATGTGGACCATAGATTTAAGCGCTCCTACCTGAGCCGTCCAGATGAGCGCCCATGTTATTTTGGATTCCAGACCCCCCCCTGTTAAAGGCAGAACGGTCGGGGGGGTCTGGAATGCACTGTGAGCCGTAGATCTCAGCGCCTGGATCAGAACCATTGAGATGTGTAGGAAACATAATTCGGGAGTAGAGGAAAATATATTTTGGGAAAAACTTAGGGTATAAATCATTTTATGGGTTTTTCCCACTTTTTCACATAGACACCACCAAGGGGACATCAACTTAAACTATTCTTAGGCAGTGGAGACATGGTGTAGCCTTTTCATCAATCTGGTTTCATTGGTCATCAATCTGGTTTCATGGGTGGGGAAGCAAATCAAGCAACTAACCTACATGCTAACCTATCTTCCTAGGACTATTAACCCAGATTAAACTGTTGGGTTAAGAAATTACTCTACCTAAGGGTTATCTGACCAGGATTAGAYAGTCTGGTCAGATTTATTCACTAATCTAACMTAGGGGCTATCTGATCAGGATTAGACAGTCTGGTCAGATTTATTCACTAATCTATGAACATCAAATTTAAAAAGAACTTGGCCATGCTTGAAAGGTATGGCCAAGTTACTATTATTGCATGGGGCTTTTCTTTCAATTCTTTTATGCCCTCTTTTCTTTTTCTTTTTCCAAATTATTTGCAGAATGAAAGATCATTTGTCAATAAAGACACTAGATACAGATAATATCCAAGTCATCAGTTGATTCCCATAATTTATGGGGTGATAACAGAATTAGAGGTGTGGCTCTAAAATAGGTTGCCGATTTTCCAGAGTAAATCTCTATGTATATGTGTGATTGCAATTGTTTTTTTTGTGTGAAGAATTTTTATGTCCATTGCATTAATGTAAAATGTTTAAAACTTACACTAATATTGTGATACTTTTTCCCTTTATGCTTCCCTTGAATTTTAGGGTCATTGGTTCCACTTTTCTAGTAATTTTCGCAAGCGATATCATGTGTTTTCCATCATGACTATTACAGATAGTACCATTTTTCTTTAGAGGAAGTAGAATATATTGTAATATGGGTGGTTGTACTTGATATTTTTGGACTATAAACTTGTTAAGGACCTTTGGTTCATCTTCCTTACAAATCTTCTTAATGCATGTGATTGATGATAATGCACCTTTGGTGAATTTTCATTTTCATAAGAGTTTAACATGTCCTCTTAAGTGACAACTTCTACTTCCTTCCCATCTATAATTTTGCAGTGATATGAGTGATTGGATGCACATCTATGACTTATAACCCACTTACCACACCTATGACAATTGTTATCTTTCCTTTTTACTTCCTCCTCAGAGTTTCTACTTGAGGTGTCAAATTATTTTTTAGATTCATTAGATGCTACATTTGTGTCTAGGTGACCACTTGTATTCACAACATCTACATTTTCTCTCTTTTCATCATGAATAAGTCCTGTCAAATCTTAGTAGTGATGATCTTTCAATTTTTTTTTTGTATCTTTTTCTTTACATATGGCTATTTCTATGGTTGTAATATCAAGTAATTTTAATTCGTTCTAGATGTGTGGCTTAATTTTGGTTACATATGGTTGAATTAGATGTTCTGTGGATATTCCAGGGACTCATGTAGCCAATGCTTCCCAGTCACATGTAAACTCATCCACATTTCCCTTTTGTTGTAGTCTAGTGAGTTCTGTTAAAAAGCCTTCCTTTTTGATACCTTGAATCTATTCCAACTAATAAAAAAAGATGTCTTTGTCCACCACATGTACCAATTTTATATGTCACTTTCTAGTTGCATGGAAGCATACCTGGTTTTTTTGTCGTCATTATTGATGTCATAGATTTCAAAATATTCTTTTTCTCATTTATGTCAAACTTTGATAACTCCATTTTTTCTCTCATCGGGTACACAAACAATTGGTTGATTCATATACGATGGAGATTGGTTAGCGAATACTAATCCAGGAGGAGGGATGTTTAATTGTGGAATTATCATACTCGATGGAATTGGTGGTGGGTTAGAAGTGTTTGAAGAATTTGGTTGTGGGACTACAACACATAGAGAACCAACTCATGATGGAATATTTGCTATGAGGTCCTTGAGTTCATCATGTTTATTAACTAGATTTTTTATTTCTATTTGTTCTTATTGTAGGTCACTATGGTTTTGAGAAAATCCATTCATCTAATTAGTCATGTTTATTTTGAAATTCATTCCTAAGTTCATCATACTTTGTATCATTCTACTTTTGTTTCTCTTCTAAACTATACAATCATGAATTTATTTAAGCCATTTTTCTAGTCACTAGTAGGGTATTTTTACACCCAGTTTTGACTGAGTTTTATTTGTTGTACTACCTCATAGTTTCCTGAATTTTTGATATTGTCTGAAAAATTGACTTCAATTATATGAACTATTGTACCAAACTTCTACAAAATAATGAATTAACATGTATGGACTTCTTATATGGATTGACAATACGATTGTAATTAACTATACAGATTGCACTTAAATTTCATTGTACAGAACTATTAATTCTATACATTTTATGGTCCAATAATTAATTAACTCCTTGAACTGCCAATTTTACTTCTACAACACTTCAATTAATTAATTTTCACATAATCTATACTTCACAATTAATTCAATGTATGACCTATAAATTAATTATTTTATTGTACAATGTTGTACAAATTATAGCAATTTAATTATTGAATTGTATGGCTCAAATTCAAATGACATTTGTATGAACACAGTGAAAACTTGTAGAGATGTGACTGTATGGATTAGTGGAAAGAAATAATTAATTAATCATACAAAGTGTTAATTAAGTGCACATGTTGTCAATTAAGTGTATGGTCTACTAATTGAATGCATGTCGACTGCAATTATGTATGGCTATTGGATATAAGGGTGAGGGTGGATGTAATTCCTTAAGTGTATAACAACTGCAATTTGGTGGCTGCGATTTGTTGTCCAATGACAGGTGGATGGTACAACAATGGCTATGGATAGTATAGTGGCAACAATAGGTGGATGGTACAATAATGGCTACAAATAGTATGGTGGTAACAAATGGTACAATGGTGATTGTTATGTGGCGGGAGTACAAAAATGTACGACGACACTATACGATGGTGGTGGAAATTGTATGTATGTAATAGACTCCAAGGTGTACATATATGAGGTTAATGTATATGTAATGGGGTAAATGCATATGTAATTAGCCCTATGGGATAACACAATTGGTAAGACGTGGAAATAATATATCGGTCGGGGGAGAGGTCATGAGTTTGAGCCTTGTGTCCTTGGGGTCGCAGTCTAGCATCTCATATCATCCACAAAGTGGGGAAGTATCGGGTGAGTTTCCCACGCAGAATTTCCTGTGGAAAAAAAATGCATATGTAATAGTGGTTGGACTAATAAAGGGGCCATATGTGCATTGTGAAAATATGTATATATAGAGATCATGTAGTCATTATTGAGGAACATGTGATATGGATGTATGAATGTATTGGGGTATTTGGAGGAGATTCTCCTTTTCTTTAAGGATTTATTGTGTAACTCATCTCTCTTATCTATCTTGAAGTTGTTCTCTATGCTCACATTTGTTGTACATGGTGTGTTCTCTAGTTTATTGTGATATTTTGAGGTTTTGGTTCATAACATATAACAAGAAATCTAGTACCAACTCTCACCAATCCAACAACAATTAGGAACACAAACACAACTCTCTACTAAAGCTCAAAAAAATGAAAATGATAGCAATGGTTCCCCTCCTCTAGAGGATCAAGCACCTCTCGTTGAGCTCATAGACACAAACAATATTTTAACCCCTAAATATTAGTTATATATTCAAATAAATTGGTTATCTCAGAGCTCTAGCCACATAATTATGCCTTCAAGTACCTCAATCACAAAGATACATATACATTTTAGAAAAACATGGAATGCAAGAGTGAGACATGGCATGCTTGGAAATATTTACTTACTTGTAAGAGTGAGACATGGAATGGGAGTTTTCTCTTCCCCTAAATGTGAACATATTATTGGGTGGTTTCCTTCATACAAGCTATATTTATTTTCATAGATGTGACACTCCTATCAGGAAAATAGATTTTCATGCTAAACCTAGTAGAAGAGAGGAAGACATATTTAAGTTATAAAATAAATGACAAAACAATCACATAGCACACATAGATTTTACCCTAGAAACCCAAACGGGAAAACCAACATTCCTTGAGTTTCTTGCTCTCTTGTTGTCTTATTCATTAAGAATAAAAGACTACATGCCTAACCTTGGTCCAAACCTAAGACACAATTGACATCATACCCTCTTGCTTTACTCAAGAACAACCCTGTAGCCAATTCGACTTACATCTACATGACCAACAACCTACTGCTAAATATTAGCATGAAGATCAACTTACCAAATAAAACACACCTTATTTATAGGATTTACAGTAGGCAAAACCCTAAATAAAGGCACCCAAAAACAATTACAGATCCACATAGATTATTGGCTACAAATCTCACAAATATCGATATTTTGTTACAATCGACTACCAGTCGAACTACATTTTGTCTTCAGTCGATTGCCACATGACCTCTTGTCGACCTCTTATCGGCTGACCTATTGACTTGTTGTCGATTTCTTCAACTTCGACTTTCTTCTCGACTACTTCGACTTCGAATTTCAGTCCCAGTCGATCCACCTCGACTAGAATTTCATTGCAAAGAATATAACAACCCAACATTCTCCCACTTGTTGTCTTCTTTTCTAAATTGGGAGTTTCTTGAACTTTGTTCATAGACTCAGGGTAGCAATTCTCACTGCCTCTCTACACCAAGAGAACTTCACGACACTCACAAAATTGGTCAAAGAGTCTGCTATGTTTTCCAACGTGTCTACTTTCTCTAGCATCACCTTGTTGCTTTCTACCATGTCTCTCACAAAATGGTATTGTACATCAATGTGATTAGTATTGGAATGATAATATGGGTTCTTTGCCAGAAATATAGTGCTTTGACCATCACTATTTATCTTCATAACTCTCTTCTCAAACTTGATCACTTAGCACAACCCTTGCATCCATACTTCTTATTTACTTCCATGAGTGGCTTCCATGTACTCAACTTCTGTTGTTGACAAGACTACAGCCGCCTGTTGCTTACTTATCCAGTTGTTTTCTCCACCGAACATATCGAACACATATCCCATGGTCAACCTTCGTTGATCCAGATTTCCATCCCAGTTGATGTCGATAAATCCATGTACATCAACTTCACTGTCACCTCTAGAGTTCCCTTGGTATCATATAGCATAATATTTTGTGCCACATAAATACCTGGACACTCTCTTGACAGTTGTACAATCCTCCTTTCTAGGTGTCAACATGTATATGCTCAACAATCCCACTCCATGGGAAATGCTTGTTCGAGTGTTGACCATAGCATACATTAGGCTACCAACAACACTTGCATAGGGAACACATGCCATGTATTCTATTTATTCTTATGTCTTTGGACACTATTCAATAGTTTCTCCCATAGGAAATGACACCTTTATAGCTTTGCAATCCTGCCTATTAAAACACTTCAAGACTGTTTCAATATGTTTCCTCTAGTTCAACTATAGATTTATAACTACCCGATCTCTCTTGATCTCCATTCACATAATGAAGTTCACTGCATTGAGATCCTTCATGTCTAACTTGAAGGATAGCTACTTCTTCACCTCATTTATTGCATCCATGTTGTTTCCGATCAACAACATGTCATTGGCATACAATGCTACATATACGAAACGTCCACCTTCTTACTTGGAATATATGTAGTGATCAAGTTTTCTTCTTACAAATCCCAAACTAAGGATGTATGTGTTGAAATTTTGGTACCACATCCTTGGTGATTTCTTTAGATGGTAAAGGGATCTTTTCAATTTTCACATTAGCTCTTTCTTTCCCTTCACTACAAATCCTTTAGGCTGTTTCATGTAGATTTCTTCTTCCAGGTCCCCATGTAGGAACATTGTCTTCTTACAGCCATAGACATTAGTACTCTGATGGAAATTAATTTTGCAACAGGGGAAAAAATCTCATCGAATTCAATTCCTTTGACTTGGGAATATCCTTTGGCCACCAGTTGAACTTTGAATTTCTCAACTTGTCTTGTTGCATTCATCTTTTTCTTGAATACTGACTTACTACCCACGCGATTCCTTCCACCAGGTAATTTACTAAATCCCACGTCTCATTATTGTGCAAGGATTCCATCTCTTTGACCATGACGTCCTTCCAAAGTTTACCCTTTGTCGAGTCGACTACCTCCATGACTAACTTGGGCTTCTCATTAATGGTAGGTAGCACAAATGCTGAATGAAAATTGGGTGGGCTATACTTTTCGACTGGTTTTCTTACTCGTTCAAAACTCCTAACAACTAGGGTCGGTTGTTCCACCTCTTCATATGATTCAATCAACTCATCTGAATCATCTTCTTCGTTCCTTAGTTCAAACCTCACCTTATCTAGTTTTTTCTATGTTTCAACCACTTCAGACTAAAACTTCCCTTTGAATTCTCTAAAGACCACATCTCGACTGTATACTGTTCTTCTTGATGCCGAATCCCAAATCTTATATCCTTTTGTTCCTTCTTTGTATCCAATAAAAATACATTTGACTGCTTTCTTGTCCATATTGCTCCTCTTTTCTTTGGGAACATGCACAAATGCATCACAACCAAATACTTTGAGATGCGAAAGCGAAGGATTCTTACCAAACCACACCTCTTATAGAGTCGAGTCGACTAGTGGCGATGAAGGAGACATATTAAATAGATATTTTGTAGTGTTGACTGCCTCTGCCCATAATTCTTGTGTGATCCTAGCATCATTGAGCATGCTCCTTGCCTTGTCCATCAATGTTCTTTTCATTCTTTCATCGACTCCATTTTGTGGTGGGGTATATGGTGTGGTGTTTTGGCATGTTATGCCACACTGTTTGTAGAATTTCTCAAAATATTTTCCACAGGATTCACCACCATTGTCAATTATCATCACCTTTATCTTCTTATCTGTCTGGTTTTCTACAAGAGATTTAAACTATTTGAATTTCTCGAAAAGCTCTGATTTATTCCTTAATAAATATATCCATTTCTTCTTGGAAAAATCATCTATGAAGAAGACATAATACATGGATCCTCCAAGTAAAGGCACTATTACAGGGCCAAGCACATCACTATGAACCAATTTTAGAATCCCCTTCGCCCTTATCACTCTAGATGGGAACCTCACTCGACTTTATTTTCCATATATGCAATGTTCACAAAATTCAACTTCTAAATTACATTCAAGAAAACATTCGACCATACCTTTATTTCTCATAGCTCGAAGTCCTTTTTCTCCAATGTGTCCAATCCTCTCGTGCGATAGCATGGTCAAGTCGACTTGAAGAATACTTGTCGAGTTGGTTTAAATCGACTCAGTCCGAGATGATTTGAGTTGAGTTGAATTCAATTCGACTTCAGGAACAACAGTGTTGTTGCATCCAATCGATTCAACATTCCCTAACAACTTATATAGGGTTCCAATCCTAACTCCTTTCTTTAAGACCATCACACCTTTGACCATTTTGCATGTATCCTTATGAAATAGAGTGTGCACTCCTGCATCACACATCTTGCTGACATATATCAAGTTTATGGCCAAACCTGGAATATATACCACACCGAGAAGGGTTCTACTCCTCCCATCCTGCAATATCAGCTGGACTCTTCCTCGTCCAACAATTTTGGTTGTCGAGTCGTCCCCCAAGAACACATATCCTCCTTTATATCGTTCATATTCACATAACCATTCTATGTATGGTGTCATATGATAGGATGCTCTCGAGCCAATCAACCAAACAAATTGATCTGACTGTGCACTAGTCGATGCTAGATACACATCGCCTCCCTTATTTGGATTAGTCTTTCTCTCAATCGACTTCTTCTCATCAGATCATGTATTGAATTCCATTTCCTTAGACTTGCAGTCCCTTTTATAATGCCTAGATTTACCACATTTCTAGCATTTTCTCGTTGAATGAACCTGGGATTTAGATCCACCCTTCAACTTAGAATTTCTATTGGAGAATTTTCCCTTATCTCTGTCGACTGATCGACCTCTCACCACTAATGCATCTTTGGTCAATCCTTCCATGTTATTTCATCTCATTTATTTTGACAGTAGAGATGCAACCACGTCTTCTGGCGCTAATGTGGTTGAATTACTCCCTATAGCCATGACTAAGCTATCCCAGGACTATGGAAAATAACATAATAGGATTATACATTTCTCCTCAAGGATTTTAATATCTACAGATGATAACTAGCTTATTATGGTATTAAACGAATTTAAATGACCAGTTAATGAACTTCCATCACTCATCCTTAGAAGATACAACTTCTTTCTAAGGAACAACTTATTTACCACTTATTTCGACTAGTACAAGATCCCCAACTTGTCCCACAATTTCTTGGCTGAATCTTCACTTGAGACATTCAACAACACCGGATTTGCAAGACAAAGTCGAATCATACTCCTTTCCCTTTTTTCGAGTTTCTCCCATTCTTCCCTCGACATATTTTTTAGAATAGTACTTGGACAAACTGTTGCCCATTATTCTCGATCTACAAGGAGATCTTCCATTTTAAGCTTCCAAAGCTCAAAATTTCGGCCATTCAATTTTTCGATCTCTATCCTCGAGCTACTCGCCATTCTTTAAGCAAAAATTTAAAGATATCTGACTCAAAACTCTTACTAGACCTAGGTTTTATCTCATATCCAATATTGTCAAACCAAACTCTGATACCACATGTCCGGAAAATAGACTTTCATGCTAAACTTAGTATAAGAGAGGAAGACAAATTTAAGCTATAAAAGAAATGACAAAACAATCACATAGTACACATAGATTTTACCCTAGAAACCCAAATGGGAAAACTAGCATTCCTTGAGCTTCTTTMTCTCTTGCTGTCTTATTCATTCAAAATAAAAGGTTACATGCATAACCTTGGTCCACACCTAAGAAACAATCAACATCATACCCTCTTGTTTTACACAATAACAACCCTGACCAATTTGACTTACATCTACATGACCAACAACATACTGCTAAAGATTAACATGAAGATTAACTTAATATAAATACAACATGCCTTATTTATAGGCTTCATATTAGGCAAAAACTAAAGAAAGGCACGCAAAAATGGTTATAGATCCATGCAGATCATTGGCCGCAAATCCTGCGAAGCTCGAGATTCTATTACAATTGACTACCAATCAGAGTACCAGTTGGCTACCAGTTGACCTACATTTGGTCTTTAGTTGGTTTCCACATGACCTCCTGTCGACCTCTTGTCATCTGACCTCTTGACTTGCTATCAATTGCTTCGACTTCAAATTTCCTATCGATTACTTCAACTTTGAATTTCACTCCCAATCGATCCACCTCGACTAGACTTCTAGTGCAAAGAATATAACAACCCAACAACTCCTCCATGGGAACAATCATTATATATATACCATTTATCTTATAAGAGTTCATAAATTCCATATTTCAATCTAAAGTATTTTAATTCTAATCAATTTTCAAATCTTTCATTTCAATGTCTCCATTTCTATTTTGGCTTTACATCGATAAAGCGAGAAACATTTTTTGTTGTATAACTTTGTCTATGTTGGCACCTCTTCTTGCCACAATTTATGGGGATACCATACAATGTACAAATTACAATAGAAGAAGTTATAGTATGTGTACATGGAACTTATTTGCTAAACCTAAAGTCAATTATGAAGATTGGCCTCAATCACATGAAAAATAATCATTTTCACTTTGCAAAAGGTATATTAACCTATAATGGTGTAATTACTAGGATGCACAATGACTTTGAAGTGACGATCATATATTTGGATGTACAAAAGGATTTACAAGATACAATGAAGCTTTTCATTTATGAAAACAAAGTGATTTTGACATAGGATGGTTTTAATGGGGTTGTACCACCTAATTATTTTACAAATAAATAGAAGTTGAGCATAAGATAAATATAATATATTGAAATAAATGTTTCATTTAAAGTATTTAGGGAAGTAAATTGTGGATGAAGGAAACCAACTATAAACTATAGCTGGATATCAATAGAGGATTGTTGGCCATTGTTGAGCATGGAAATGTGGTTGAATTATATTAATTGTTATCTAACATTTTTTTAATAGCCAATGTTTTCAATAATGTTCTTGACTAGTTTGGACGATACATGAAGCCCTCATTTCGTGTTTTGAAGTGCAAGTATGATAAATTTGAACAACTTTGTAAAGGTGAGTGTTGATGTAAAAGATTGTTTTACAGTCTTAAGGTCAACCTCATGATGATATGAATCCCCTTCCATTTTTAGAGAGGTGGTACTCTAGTTCTTATGATTCCAAGAAAATAAAATGAAACAAAACAAAAGTCTGAGAAGGACCAAACTTAATATTTACATTCACATTCAAGGAAAACATCACCTGAGATTTTGGGTCCAGGTGTATTTTAAAAGAAACTCATATGTATAATATTTACAAGGTGAATAGATAAGATGTATACAAAATATAAAGGATTGATATATCCATCACATCATTCATTAGAACATTTAACAATACCACAAATAGAGAGAACAAGGAATGGACCGTAAATAAAAGAGAGCTTTAAATTATCATTCCACAAAGCGCCAAAAATATTATGATAGATAAAACATTTGGTAACTCAAGACTTTGATCAAAGTATTTGAGAATATAGTAATGTCATATCTCGAGTAGCTCTCTTAGAGTCTAAAAAATAATAATGACTCTTTAAATACAAAAGTAAATGTCTTTAAAGAGAGTAAAAATTCATTCTCCCTTCAAAGAGGACTGGGATTGGTTCCCGCAGACCATAAAATGAAAAGAACTAGAAAATGAAAGAAGGACAACCAAGAATCATCCTAAATCCCACAAAATATCGAGAAGATAAAGGCAATATGACAAATGATTGTAGCATAAAATGGACTGAGGAAAAACTGAAAGGATAAAGTTTATGTTTGACTCACTGTAATGGAAAATATATCCTTCTTCACTTTCTTGCAACTGGCCCCTTTATAGGTGCATATTGTGGTTGAGGTGGCATAATTGCTCTAACATTTCTTGATTTCTTGGTTCAACAATTTCGATTAATGCCTTGTTCAACCATTCCTCACTGTATTCTCTTAAAGGTGCCACGATAATTTCATGTTTAGTTTTAATCTCAAATAACTGGCTTTCAAATTCCATCAGATCTAGCTCTGATTGATACAATGTGTCATCCACCTCATCATTTCTGTTGATATACTGAACTAACGGTATTTAAACTTCATCCTCATAAAATTCTGTGGTTTCGGTAAATTTGTTAGCCCAAACAACTTTTAGTGCTTTAATTTGTCCCCTTAAAGATTCTTTGGTTAAGATCATGGCATCCATCAATAAAATAGGACCACCCAATTCCTTGGTAAGATTAACAAGTTTAAGAAATACATCACTCTTTCTATTCCTTAGGGCCTTAGTTTCATTTATCATTTCTCTTAACTCTTTAATTCTCCTTAACCAACATGCATTAATCTGCTTCATAGGGTAGGCGAAGGAAGTTTATGTTCCTTTCTCTGGGCTTCATTTAAACTTGAGACTTTGGCTGAAAATGTGTTTACAACTTCCTTAGAAAATCCTTCCTAATTTTCCAAATCTTTCTGCAGATATTCTTTGAAATTATCTAGTATAGAGGAAAAGCTAGCAATATTTTGGGCAAGCTCCCAAATTTCCTGAATTATATCAACCCTTTTTTGTATGGCATCACCAAAATATTTTCTTAAGACCTGTAATAAACTTGATGAACCCTGTGTATTTTGTATTGCTTTCGGGGATCTCCTCCAATTCAAGTGTAGGTTGCATAGAACTTAAAGGTTATGGAAACAATGGTGCTGGTACCAAAGCAACTTCTAATTCTTTTACACTTTTCTTTATTTCCAAATTCTCTCTTTCCATTTTGTTAATTGATTGTTTTAATGCATCTCCAGTAGCTCCATGAAAGTCTGCAATTTTAGATGGTGCTACTCCATCTAATTCGATTGATATTTTCCATCGTTCAGATGACTTATTGTTTTTGGTATTAACTTTTTCTAGCAATAATTTTTGGTTTCAAAATTGTAATCCATGTGGTGCAGAGTAACAGGTTCCTCTTCAAATATCTCAGGATCCTGAGTCATAATAGCATCAACTATTTCTCTCATCTCTAACAACCTTTGTGTAAACTAGTTAGGTTTTTCAATGATCTTGTCCATGTCCATCGCACAAGGACTTTCCTGGACTTCTGATGCATTTATTTACACTAATGATAGATTTATTTTTCTTTTTATAGGAGTGTATGCAACATGTGTTTTCTCAAGGATTTTCCTTGGTGGATTTTTATCTCCATTATCATCTGAGCCTCCAACTGGTGTTTTTATGGTATCCATTCCACTAGTCCCGCTCTTCATTTTGTATGGAGTGCTTATTTGAGAGATTGCTGACGAGTTAGGGCTTTGGTTTGTTGTTTATCTACTGTGTTGTTTGTGTACCTCATTTGTACTATTTACTTCTCTTGAATTGTTTGAATTTTGGTAGGCCGCTAGTTCCTGAAGATCCAAATTATCCATACCACCTTCTTGAAACTGTTCAACTTTGATGAAGTCTGAAGAATATCCCACTAACTGCATATGTGTAGTGAATTTATTATCTGGGTCAAAGCATTCAACAAGTTTGGATTCCTTCAAACCCATCTATTCATGATGTCCCACCAACTCATTTAGGTGAGTTACATGTTTAACAATGCAATCCCTAATTTTCCACGATAGGGGTATAAACTGTATTTTCCTTTTGTCATGGAAGAAATGGGCCCAAGTTTTGTATTGCTTGCATACTTCTCCAACAAAGAGTTTATCTAATGTATAAAATGGTAAAAGTAAAGCTTTCTCCTTACTACCAAATATTCTAATTATAGGAATTCTTCAAACAACTCATAAATCCCTTTTCTAGTGAGGAAGGAAGTTGCCTCTAAGGATAGCCTTGATGTGCTCTATCCGGATATTAACCTTTTGAACTCTGAGATGAAATTGTTTTGGAATCGATAGAAACTGTATTGGGATTTATGTCTATACAAAATTGAATACCACACATAAAATGGTTCTAACTTAAAATCCACATGTTTTTCCCGAGGAAAATCTTCAAAAACATGGCCATAAGCAATTGCGAAAATGAGGTAAGAAGCCATATATAATTTATGGGTCTTTTTGAGGTTATTCAGTTGGAAATAAATTTCACTTGAGATGAGATAACCCCAATCGATGATAACTTTCTCATGCAGGGGATAATGCATAGCATATATAACATTTCTTGTTATATATCTGTATGGGTATTTTAGCAAATTTACTCCAATTCTAGAAGTACCAGGGTTGTAGGTTGGATATTCCAAATAATTGCTCAACAATCTATTCTCTCCCTTATGTTGCTTTAGAAATTCATCAACTTCCTCTCTCTTGAATCTCATAGTTGGTGCAGGTAGTCGTAACATTTTAGAAAATGTTGAAGGAGCTAGAGAAATGGGTTGATGACCTTGCATTTGAATTATTCTTCGTTTAGAAACAAATTTATCCGCACACCATTGAACAATATCTTTCATATCAGTTACTTTCGGAACACATCCTTCCAATGCTATTCCTGAGGTCCATATTAGGTTGGTCTTCTTCTCAGCTGGAGGAAGAGACTTGCAGCACTTATATGCCTTGGACCACTAGAACTATTGATCTTTGCAACCCGATGTGTTCAATGTATCTCCAAAAAATACTTCCTTCTTCTTACTTGACATCTTTTTTTCTTTTTACAAAGGTGGCTCTACTGTCGATTCTTACAGGTTGACATTTTATTTTATTTAAATTCCACTGCGTCCTGCCTTGGTAAATCCATCAACCATAGATAATTCTTTAAATGTCATAAGTTGTCATGGAACGTGGATTTATTGCGACCCTTAATCGATGTGTTGTGCATTAATAACGACATTATGATTTTACAAGTGGAGGATGATGTGGAAGGGGTAATTAATTTGATAGGAAATGGTGATGTCATGGTATTATGGCGAAAAATGTTAAGTATGGAGGTGTAAAATGATGTATGGGAAATTCTAAGAGTACAACACGGAGTTGCAAACATAAATGCTCGTGAAACAATATTCAGGAAAGGGTGACATTTCCCGCATTGAAATTGCTAATATGGTTAAGTGTTGGGAGAAATACGGACTTGCGAATGTGCAAACCTATTAGCAATGGAAAAGTGATGGGGAGTAAGGAAATCCGCTCCATAATGATAAATATGGCTAAGTATGAAAAGAAGTAAAAAGTGGAAAGTGAATGCAGACATGTGGACTTGCGGAGGTGGAGACCTAAGAAAGAGTTAAGGGATGGTAAGTAGCTCCACATCCGTATCGCTTGAAATTGACTAAGTACCAAAAAAAATGGAAGAGGAAACAAATTAAAGTGTTTTGGTGAGTGCGGGGTTGCGGCCCGGGTAATTAAAAAAAAGTTTAAGAATTGTTATGTAGCTCCGCATCCACATTTTCGGAAAACCACTAAGTACTTGGAAATATTTTGATGTAATAGAAAGGAGAAAAGTCTCTTGAGAAAGGTGTAAAAGAAATCCTAATAGTAACTACATAATAATTAAGACTGGTAAAAAAAAATGGATCAACAGTGAGTTGCTAGTTGATTTTTCAAAGTGATTTATTCTAGCCACAATACAAACACAAATCCGTCAAAAGAATAAAGAATATTTTTCACGCATGTTGAGCAATCCATATGTAGTGTGGTGCAATATTTCATGATTAGTAGGATGATTGAAATTTGATATTCCATGAAAAAATTAGAGTGGCATAGTGGGTCTGTAACTCATAGGTTCTAGAATAAAAAAAATTGATTGCATATTTAATTGATGTGTATACTTTGATTAAATGTTATTTATAGTTTTACCCATAAAATGTTGCATGATTATAACGAACTTTAATTCCAACACAATGAACTAATTCCAACACACAATGAATTTTAGCTGAATAAAGTATATGAATCATTTGACCATACATACAAAAATCCTATCAATAAACATAATGAACTTCAACTCCAATGCAAAGTTAATTTTCAAAGTGAAAGATAAATCTAAACCATTGAGTCTTATCTATAGAAAAATCTCCATGGTTATCATTTCTCATAATGGATAACTTCTTGTGTCAGTAATGGACTTGTTTCATAATTAGTTTTTAATGGTTTCCGGTTCCCATTTAATGCTATAATTAATGATTTTAATGATAGGGTAATGTGATCAAATCATAATATGTATGAATTAATGATTCTAGTGATATTGATAAATATTTAGTGAAATTTGGTAATGACAAGTGCCATGATTTTTATTCCAAAACTATCAATTATTTTTTCATTGTGAGGCTCATTGGGTTAGAATTTAGAAGATTACTTAGGGATGTTCAATGATTTTTTTAATGATTTCATGTTTAAGATAATAGTTTAATAATTATAACACACACAATATCATCAGGACAAGAATACACTAGACAAGACAAGAGACACAAGAAGTAGTAGAAAAGGCATAAAGCCATCTCATGTACTTGTATTCATTCAATGATACTGTTTATGGATAAATTCGTGAGTGCGGACACAGACCAATCTCCCCAGATCCACCTGGATTTGGAACAAACCGTAACAGAATACTACTCTTTCCCTAGATCTAGATATTGAATTAACTAAGAGAAATGGATGATAGACATACCTTATGCACGCTCTCCTTTAATCTCTGTTATTCCTTGCTCTGCTCCGATGCTCTTGTGTCGTTCAATCACAACAACAAAAACCAATCACAACAAAGGCATTAATATATTCAATACCTAGTCTATACATGTGATCAAGGAATCATGTAATAAGATGACATCATCATTATGGGAAAGGGACATATTCATGTATTGCATTAACTGAAAGAGAAATATACAACCT
>SNQJ01S0072950.1:19474-45088 GCA_010110895.2 Picea sitchensis | reverse complement strand
ATGGTGAGAAGAAGTGTAGTTGAATTTGTTGAAGTATATATATTTATATATAATGGATTGAATGAAGGTTCATTATATCAAGTTGGTGATTGTTTACAAGCTGGGTCTTGTATGAGGATTGGATTCCTCACATCTTAGTTGGATCTAAGATCAACAAGCTGGGACTTGTTATGAGGGTTGGATTCCTCATTTCTCAGTTGGATCTGAGAACTGCAAGCTGGGTATTGTAACAAAGAGCTGGGTCTCTCATAATTGTTTGAATATGAAATTAAAAGATTGATCTTATCTAGTCATTCAAGTTATATAAATAATAAAGTATTTATTATTTTATATATTGATTGAGAAAATGAAATAAATATTTGTTTTTTTAGTTAATTTATGAAAAGTGGAAAATTGTCCAAATTTTTGTGACACTGATTCACCCCCCCCCTCTTAGTGTCAAGTGTCCATTTCAACACAAATATCTAGTGAAAACCAACTTATATTGAATAAATAAAATAGGTTGAAACTGTAAAACTATAGAACTGGAAACAACTTGCTTGAATGGTGGTAGCTATCTCTGAGAAGGGATGTGGCTGCTACACGCATCCGTCTGAGCATAATGATTACAATGAGGCTCCAAAACCATAGACATCCAAAAATCTAACCCTAGGAGATGAAATGACAAAAATTATGTGGGTCGTGATGGGTAAGTTGGTGACTCAACTTCCCAGGGTCATAACTTTTGCATACGACCTCCATTTTAGGCACGTGATAGCTCGATGGAAATGAATTTTCAATAAATACACATTATTCCTTCAAATTCAAACTCAATTTACAATTTGACTATGGAAAGCCAAAAAAACACTGTTTAGGGCCCCAAAACAACCCTAGAAGTACATAGATATGTATTGATTTGAAAACTTCAAAGATAAGCCAGTTGAAATAGGTGGGTGACCACCAATATCCACCTGGATGTTGTGTAGGGATTCAATACATCCCCAGAAGTGCATAACCCATAATTACAAAGAAATGTCATCATTATAGAGAAATGTGTTGAGCTAAAAAATGTTAAGAGGAGGCAATTGGAACAGGTGGGTGGCCACCAATATCCACCTAGATTAGTCCTCTCCCCTTAGGAAGCAATGGTCTCCATTGAGTTGAGTGAACCCATCAGGTAAGGAAATTTATGATGAATTTGGCATCGGGTGAGCCACTTTCCTTGGTGTAGAAGTTTCCCTGCCTTGACAACTCGATAAAGCTAGATCCTTTGCTGGCGAGTGCCATTGACTTATGTGTCCACTATCTGATCAGTGGATGCCTATTCCATGTAGTTAGGATTGATATATGTTGGTGTCAACTGTTCGATGATCTCCGAGGTGTCCAATAATGGTGGAAAATATGGCCGGAGGAGGTCCACATTGAACACTGGGTGTAATCCAAGGAAGGGGGGAGTGTTGAGATCAAAATCATTGTCACCCACAACCTTGGTGATAGTGTAAGGCCCATAGCAAAGTGGATAGAGCTTCTAATGGGGCACTGTAAGGTGTTCTTTATGAAAATTTAACCAGACCTTGTCTCCCACCTGAAACTTGTGTTGTACCCGATGCTGATCATGGAACTACTTGTACTTAGCATTGGATTTCTGCAAAATTTCATCGACCTATTGGTGGATGTGCTCAATCTTCTCAATGAATCTGATGGCTTTGTCGGCCTCAGACTGAACATGTGAAGATTCTGTTTGTGTGGTTGCAAGAGGTAGTGCAACATCAATGGGACCCAAGGGTTGGAATCCAAACCCCACCTGAAATGGGATATGGCTGGTGGAACTATGGAGAGCCCTGTTGTAGTTGTGCTGAACATAGGGAAGAATCTCATCCCATGTACATGGATTCTTAGAGTTATACATGTGCAGGATGTGCAAAATCATCCGATTGAAAACCTCTGTTTGGCCATTGGTTTGAGGGTGGAAGGTAGTGGATTTAGTGATCTTGGTGTTCAACAATGACCAGAGACTCGACCAAAATGTGTTGAGGAACCTACTATCCCAATTTGATATGATGGTTTGTGGTATCCCAAAATGGACCCACACTTGTTCGAAGAAGGGCTTGGTAGTATCTACCACTGTGATGTTCTTCTTGCAAGCTGTGAGAATGGCCATCTTTGAAAACCAATCAACCACCACAAATATGCAATCATTTCCTTGCTTGGTGGATGGAAGGACAGACATGTAATCCATTGAGATGGATTCCCAAGGCCTCTCCTGAGTAGGAGGAGGGATGTATAAGCCTTGATTCTTGATGGATGGCTTGGAAATGGCACAAGAACTAAAAGATTTGATATACTTGCTGACGTCCTATAGAAGTTTTGGCCAATAATTTTTTTTTTGTAGAATGACCACAATTTTCTCCACGCCAAAATGCCCTGCCATCTGATTGTAGTGAGCCTCCAAAATCATCTTTGCAAGCTCATTTGCAGGAACATAGAGGTGGCCCAGATGGCATAACAATCCATCCTAAATGTGAAAATCGGTGACATTTGCACATGTACCCAAGAACTGAGAGGTGGTGGCGAAGTTGGGATATTGCTGATAAAGTTGCAGCCACTCAGTTGCCTCATGCCCACAAGAATGGAGCACGATGGTGAGTGTAGCCACGAGAGGTTGACCGAGGCAGTCAATGACACGATTTGAGCTCCCTTTCTTATACTTGATGTTGAGATGGAACTACTGCAGGTATGTTTACCAGTTTTGATGGTGGTCGTTCTACAACTTCCCTTGTGTCTATATGAACTGCAGAGGCTTGTGATCAGTGTGGATGATTGTCTCCTTTCCCAGAATGTAATGTTTCCATTAACGAAATGCTTTCACAATGGAATACACTTCCTTGTCATAGGTGGGGTATTTTCAGACGGTATCTGAGAGTGTCTCACTATGGTATGCTATTGGATGATTGTTCTGAATGAGAACTACGCCTACAACATAGTCAGATGCATCAGTCTCAATCTCGAATGGTTGTTGCATATCGATTAAGGAGAGTACTGGATCTGAGCACAATCAATGCTTCATATCATCAAATGATCGTTGTTGTGCCTTCCCCCATGTGAATTTTTCCTTTCCACCACCCTTGGTCACTTGGATGAGGTCCCATGCAATATGGGAGAATCCCAACACAAACCGTCGGTAGAAGTTGGCATGTCCCAAGAAGCTCCAAAGCTCAGTTAGTGTGGTCAGGGCTGGCCAATCATAGATGACTTGAATCTTAGATGGATCCACCTATACCCCATGCTCATCAACAATGTAGCCCAAGTATTGTACCTTGTTCATGCCAAAGGATCATTTTTCCAAGTTGGAAAATAGCTTGTGTTGTCGTAGAGTGCTAAAAACCTGTTGAATATGATGCATGTGCTCCTCCCAAGTTCTATTGAAGATGAGGATGTCATCTATATATACCACCACAAAAGAGTTGGTGAAGGGTCTCAATACATCATCCATTGACCTCATGAAATTTTCTGGTGCATTTGTTAAGCAAAGGGCATGACCAACCATTCGAAGAGACATTCTTTAGATTTGAACGTTGTCTTCCATACATCAGTCGGTTCGATGGGAACTTGGTGGTAGATATAATTTAGGTCAATCTTGCTGAAGAACTTTTCCCCCTTGAGTTGGTCAATAAGGTCATCCATTCGAGGAATTGGGTGCCGGTTCCCGACTGTGATTTTGTTTAATGCTCTGTAATCAATGCAGAGCCGTCAGGTCCTGTCTCTCTTCTGCACTAGTACAATTGGGCTTCTGCAAGAGGAGGAGTTGGGTCTGATGTGCCCCTTTTGAAACAACTCTTAGATATGACACTTGATTTCATCATTTTCCATCAGCGAGCAATGATAGACTAGTCCATTAAGAAGAGGTGCACCAGGGGTTAGATCAATTGGATACTTGACCTGGAAGTTTGTCGGTACCCTGGTGGGTGAGGATAAGATGTCTCTGTACTCTTCCACGATCCCATCCACTTTCTTCTGCTACAAAGAGAGTCTATGTGTGGAGGTCATGGATGTGGCGAAGACCTTCTACTTACTGTGAGAACAGATCAAAAAGAAGATGAACTTACCAGTCTATGAAATGACCTTGCTGCATTACTTAACATAGATTAAATAAATAGTGGTAGGTGACACTACCTCTGCTATCCTATACAATTGTCTACCCAAAGTAATAATAACACTGTGGGGTCTAAAATCATACACAACATGTCTTTTCCACAAATATGGTTGTCCTAAAATAACATCACAAACTTCAAGGGGATAAATATCACACAATACCTCATCTTTGAAGGGATTGATGCCGTAGGGTAGATAACACTGTTGGATGATGTGAAGATCTCTTCCTTGGTGAAGTCAGTCGATGGTGTAGGGATGCGGGTGAGATGTCATCGACAGGTCGAACCGTTTAACGACCTCTACTGAGATCGAGTTCTTTTGACTGCCGCTATTGACAATAAAATGAAGCGGAGCCCCCTTTACCCACATTTGTGAGTGGACGAGGCATTTCCTTTCCTCCAATTCTTCTGGTTCGCCTGGCTGGAATTTGGTGGTAGCAAAAGTGGCACTGGTTTCAACACTGATAATCCACTTCCCTCCTTGTAGATTTGATTCGGAGTCATAATCTACCTCTGACTCAAAATTCTTCAGCTCGACCAACAGTGATTACTTAGAGCGACATTCTTTGGTGTTGTGCCAAGGGATTTTATGGTATTCACACCACTTCCCCGTGTCCTTCTTCAAATTTTCATTACTCTTATTGGGTTGCGACTTGGAGTGGTTATCTTAAGAGTGGCCATCTTTTCTCTGTCCCTTGATTTTTGGGTTGGGGCCGCCTTTGTCATGCTTCGACTATGAGTAGTTTGCATATCCAAACTCTCACCTCTTCTGCTTAAATTTCTGCTCGATCTTGATAACATATCTATAAGCCACACCTAATGATGCAATGTCTAGAAAGTCCATTTCTGTTTGAATGTATCCATGCAGAAAATTGCAGTATTTTAGCAACATATGTCATTTAGAGTCTTTGNGCGACATTCTTTGGTGTTGTGCCAAGGGATTTTATGGTATTCACACCACTTCCCCGTGTCCTTCTTCAACTTTTCATTACTCTTATTGGGTTGCGACTTGGAGTGGTTATCTTAAGAGTGGCCATCTTTTCTCTGTCCCTTGATTTTTGGGTTGGGGCCGCCTTTGTCATGCTTCAACTGTGAGTAGTTTGCATATCCAAACTCTCACCTCTTCTGCTTAAATTTCTGCTCGATCTTGATAACATATCTATAAGCCACACCTAATGATGCAATGTCTAGAAAGTCCATTTCTGTTTGAATGTATCCATGCAGAAAATTGCAGTATTTTAGCAACATATGTCATTTAGAGTCTTTGATACCCAATTTGGTGAGCAAGGTATGGAAAATATTGGTGAAATCTGGTACTGTCTAGTCCCTTTCCTAACACAGTGTGGTCCATCTTATGTACTGGTCCTCGTAACTTCCAACAAGGTAGTAATGTTATTTAATGGAATCCCTGAAGGAATCCCATGTGGGGGCAACTGGAAATATTTCAGATTTATCTATGGTCCTTTTCTCAGAGTAAGTATCCCACCAATCCTTAACAAAGGGGACGACCTTGAGGAGTGCAAAAGTAATCTTTTCCCTGCCGGAAAAATTATGGACCAAAAAATACCCTTTGAGCAGATTCAACCATTTATCTACAACATCCGCATCTACCAGTCCTTAAAATAATGGAATATCAAAATTTACTTGTACCTTGAAGGGGTTTGCATGGCTGCTTGATGAAGATGCGTCTCCTGTGGACAACTATTGAAGGATCTATGCAAAGTTGTCCATAATTTCATTCCTTTGTCATGCAAGGGCTTCCTTGAGAAACAATTTAAAAGGATATCATACTCGATCATCTTTCTTCTTGTCCCCCATGGGTTGTTGTTGGGATCGGCGTGACCGATATTACAAAGGATCGATTGGTTCAAGTCCCAACTTCTTGTACCCAAATCTTGTTGGGGACATGCATGAAGAAAAATAAATGAAGAGCAAACCTCTTTGATACCACTGATATGGATTTATGAGTGGAACTAAATGAATAACATACTAAATACAATAACACAGAGATATGGAGAACAATAATAGATATCCAGTGTGTTATCACTCTGTAAATTTGTTCGGCTGATAAACAAACGATGAAGGTAACTTTTTCAATCGACTTTGAGACCTGAAACTAGCCTTTCAGATCTGGAGATGTCTCTCTCGGAAGGCGCGGTCTATGCATAGGATATGGCTTTGAAAGCAGTGGCTATATTTAACACCTTTGATATAATGGGTTCTGGTTATATTGGTGCAAGAAAGTAAGACTTGGTATATGGAGTCGATCTGAGGAAATGACAGAGACAAATGACTCAGTGACTGAAATTTAGAGGATAAGGCTAGGTGAGTAACAGTCTTCAGTGTAAAACCATAATGTGAGGTAGGAGAAAAACATAGGAAATAACTTGGAGCACCGTTGTGGGTGAATTCAGAGTTAACTTTTAGAGGAAAACCTTTTGTCTAAGTGGCGCGAACAAGGGGCATTGTGCAACAAATCCATAGGTTAGAAAATTCATTCCGAAATAGATAGAAAAAGATATGAATAAAGATGACAGGAAACACATACACAAAGAAAGAGGCACAATACATCTGACTTCTACAACTGGAATCTTTTTGTAAAGTTACAAGACCTTTGCATTAAATTTCAGTCAAAAACTCAGATTACATACAATAGCTGTCGTCTACCAAATTTTCCAACCAACCTTGTTTACATGAAAATTATCCCTGTATATATAAAAATAATGTCACCCTTGGTTGATAGGGTCAAACTACTCCCTCCTAGAATCATGGATCCATTTTCTTTGAAAGAGAACAATAACTTCAACAGATTCACTAAAAATAGAAAACCCGTCTTTGCCAAATCATAATCGTAACCAAAATAATTCTTTACAATAATTGATCATGATCAAAATTCGAGCATATGGTTATGATGAGTCATCCCATGCACTATTGGGCACTCTGTCACCCTTTCACAACAAGTCTGCTATGCCATAGTAACCTACAACAAAACACACAACGAATTGTGCAACAAAATGGGAAAATAGGCGTTAAAGATGACACTTTATCTCACTTATAGAAACTTATTTTTATAAAATGAGAGAGGTTTTTGTATTTAATATTTTTATAAAGAAAAACCTCTCTTGGTTTATTTAAATGCATCTCCAGCTAGCCGGAATACATGTCATAAAAAAATAGGGCTCAAACATTCCTTCGAATATCCCAATCCGTGACACATTTTGAAAATATGAGAGAGGTTTTTATTATTTGGTTTGTCCTCGACAAAAACCTCTCGGGGATTTTCAAAATTACACTCCAGTTGGTCAAAAATTGATCTTGAATTTGACCACTAAACCAGTCATTTTTGCCGTGCGACCTATAGCATGTGTGCAGGAAAATCCACTACGCGATGACATCCTTTGCGCGAAAACATCCTATGTGCGACAGAATCCACTGTGTGACAACATCCTATGCGTGACAAAATCCATGTGCGAAAACATCCTATGTGCGATAGAATCGATTGTGCGACAACATCCTATGCACGACAACATCCACTGCGCGACGAAATCCACTGCGTGATGAAAAAAACTGTGTGAAAACATCCTATGCGGACAACCTACTGCATGATGAAATCCACTGCGCGACAACATCCACTGCACAACTAAATCCTATGCGTGACAAAAATCCACTTCGCGACATAGTCCTTTGCGCAGTAAAGCGCTCCGCGCAATGCGTAGCAAATTTTGCAGCACACAATTGCAAATGGAAATGGAAATAATAAATGAAAACCTTCCTTTTGAAACTGACCCTTGGAGATGTTAGATGATGCCAGGCATAAAAACATTATGGGTTCTAACATGCATGAATTTGCAAAATTGTTGACAAACCTCTAACCTTAGACATGAAAATCGTGGTGCTAACAGCTGGCTCCAACATGGATGCTATCCTCCCTGTGAGGTAGCAAAGAATAGTAGACCAGGTGCCAATCCATTGGGCTTTTCCCAAACTCAACTTTCCAACTTTAAATTTTAACCTTCATCCGCTGAAAACCCAAAACTGTATATGCTCCAAATTGAAATATGAAACTAAGCTGAAAATGAAAACTGCAGATTGCTAAAATAAATGCTCGTAGTATCGAGCTTATTCGCACTCCTAGCTACCCTATCTGCTGGAAAATATTCCAATCAAGTGAAATCAAAATGCCAATTCAACCATGCAAGCACTTTATCCACTTTTTTCTTTCTTCGTACATGATTTCTCCAAAGCTTGTTTACTGTTAATTCGTTCAAAAATTTATCTATAAATTCCAATCTCAAAAAATTAAAAACATTGGGGTTGTTTACCGACTCCAAAAAAACTACAAATGGATCCTCCAAAACATGCATAAAACAACAATCATGTTTCACCCCTTTCATTGCATCCTTGTTTTCATGTAATTCAACCTGTTGATTACTACAAAAGGCTGAAAAATATGTTGAGACTGCTGGAAATAACAATCTTCTGAATCAAAAGGCAGTGCTGGCTGAAATGAGACCCCTAGTAGTAAGCAATCTATATCTAACATTGATGTTGATTTACCATCATATTTATTTCCAAGCTGGTAGTTAATCACATGTTGCAAATCTGAACTGAAACAACTTTCCATGTAATCAACAACAGGGTCATTAAAAATATGAGAAGGTTGTTGGTCCTCTTCACTGATAACAATTTTCTCATGTAAAACAATGTCACTGTGCATGCAATCAGACTTCACTGCTTCCTCTTTTATCTCATGATTTACTTTCAACAATTCAAAGGAAGAAAAATGTAATGTAAGATAATTTTCATTTGCAAGTCCACTTCTTTCTTCATATTCAACATCATGCATGTAGGATTTCTAATTTGAAACATTATAAACATTTTGCTTCAACAATTCGAAAGAAGCAAAACAAAATGTCAAGGTTCTTTCACCTGATTTAAAACCCTCTTCATTTTCTTCACTACTGTCATATGCACATTTTTCAATTTCTTTGGATTACTGAACACACTCATTTTCAGATTCATCTTATATGGTCAAATCAACAATATCATCTAACAAGAAAAATATTGGGACATCAACCTGCTCTTCAACAAGTTGATTTGCAAATTCATTTTCTTGACTGTCTACAAATGAATACATAAAACAATCAACCCCGTGCTTGTCATGAGATAGATCATAAGCTAAATTAGTATCAAAGCAATTCAGGGGAGTAGCTTGTTCTTCAAGCTGATCATCATTCTTTTCAAACAAATCCTCATGACATCCTTCAGGAAATCTTATGACATGTTCAACCTCCTGCATATTATGCACAGTCTCTAGTTCCTTAGCTTTCAATTTCTCATCCAAAATATGATTTTGCTGCTCCTTACATGCTTGAATATTATCTTCAACTTCCTGAGCATTGTTGAACATCTACTGCAAAGACATAGACTTCCTCTCCATCAAACGAAAAGATAATTCTGGTTGAAAGGTTGTTACATAATGGAGCATGGAAACAACTTCAGGAGGTTGGATTTATTTATGCAGTTTATAATAAAGACTAGCAAACCTCCTACTGAAATTTGAGATGGTTTCATATTTCATTCTTCTCATGGAATAAAACTCTGAAAGGAGTAGATCCCATGAATTTCTCTCACCCCAAAATGTACATAAAGTTTCCCTCAATCCATCCCACGAGCTAATCGACTGAGGCTGCAAATGTCTGAACCATGCTTTGGCATCTCCTTGTAAGGACTGAGAAAAGGCCCTCATAGACACATCATCATGTTTGATCTCAAAAAGTTCTATAAAATTCTCAAAGACCTGAATATGTTTTTTAGCTGACTTTACATCAATCTCTCCATCGAACCGAGGAAGGTACTTATAATGTTTCAGAGGAAAGTCATGAAGGATGGAAGGAAGTTTAAGAGGACTATATCTTTCTTGAATCTTGGAGGGTGTAGGATTAAGAACATAAGGTACAAGCTCATATTTGGTTTCATTAAGCTCACAAGAATGATCATGAACATCATATGGCTCAAAGGAAGGAGTTTGGTGAATATCAGTTATACAAGAAGAAGGAGGTATACCTACATTTTTCCATGGAGGATATACAAGGGTAGATCTTTGGGCTTAATTTGAATGCAGTAAGTGAAGAAATATTCTTTTGAAAAACTCAGGAAAGGACAAGAATATATTGATAAAACAAAAAAGTACTTATTGAACTAAACTTAAGTTGGAGTACCTTATTTTTCCATACTTCTCTTCCATATCTCTGTCAACATGTCTCATTCTCTAGTGGAGTCTTTGAATCACATTTGAAGCTTGATTGGAGTCGCCATGGAAACGTTAGCTCTGGATTCTTCTCCCAGTGGAATCACCTTCAACTGATTTTCTGATGTGTGGAGTCGCTAGAGCAGAAATACATCCAATATGTTCCTAAGTGTCTGCTGCTCTCAAACCTTAGAACTGCAACAATGTCGTTCTTCCCAGGGAAATTTTCATTCAATTCCATCCCCGACAACGACGCCAAAATGTTAGCACTCCGTAATCCTGTTTAGCTGATAAACAGACGATGAAGGTAACTTTTTCAACCAACTTTGAGACCTGAAACTAGCCTTTCGGACCTGGAGAGGGCTCTCTCGGAAGGCACAGTCTACACGCAAGATATGGCTTTGAAAGTAGTGGCTATATTTAACACCTTTGATATAATGGGTTATGGTTATATTGGTGCAAGAAAGTAAGACTTGGGATATGGAGTTGATCTGAGGAAATGATGGAGAAAAATGACTCAATGAATGAACTTGAGAGGATAAGTCTAGGCGAGTAACAGTCTTCAGTGTAAAACCATAATGTGAGGTGGGAGAAAAACACAAGAAATAACTCGAAGCACCGCTGCGGGTGAATTTAGAGTTAACTTTTAGAGGAAAATGTTTTGTCTAAGTGGCGCGAACAAGGGGTGCTACGCAGCGAATCCACAGGTTTGAAAATTCGTTCCTAAATAGACAGAAAAAGATATGAATAAATACGACAGGAAACACATACGCAAATAAAGAGGCACAATACATCCAACTGGTACAACTAGAATCTTTTTGTCAAGTTACATGACCTTTGCATTAAATTTTGGTCAAAAACTCAGATTACATACAATAGCTGCCATCTACCAAATTTGACAACCAACCCTGTTTACATGAAAATGATACCCATATATAGAAAACTAATGTCACCCTTGGCTGCTAGGGTCTAACTACTCCCTCCTAGAATCATGGATCTGTTTCTTTGAAAGAGAACAATAACTTCAACGGATTCACTAAAAATAGAAAACCCGACTTTGCCAAATCATAATCGTAACCGAAATATTCTTTATAATAATTGGTCATGATCAACATTTGACCATATGGTTGTGATGAGTCGTCCTGTTCACTATTGGGCACTCTGTCACCCTTGCACAACAAGTCTGCTATGCAACAGTAACCTACAACAAAAGAGGCAACATATTGTGCAGTAAAATGGGAAAATAGGCTTTAAATATCACATCGTATCTCACTGATAAAAAAATATTTTTAGAAAATTAGAGAGGCTTTTGTAGTTAAGATAGTTATAAATAAAAACCTATTTTTTTTTTTCTTTAAATGCATCTCCAGTTGGCCGGAATAAGTGTCGTAAAAAAATGTCTCGATCAGGAAATCATGAAAGATGAAAAATAGGGCTCAAATATTCCTTCGAATCTCCCAATCCGTGACACATTTTTCAAATATGAGAGAGGTTTTTTTT
Source organism: Picea sitchensis (assembly GCA_010110895.2). Classification (NCBI taxonomy): domain Eukaryota; kingdom Viridiplantae; phylum Streptophyta; class Pinopsida; order Pinales; family Pinaceae; genus Picea; species Picea sitchensis. Next base: position 33,208 of record SNQJ01S0072950.1, on the reverse strand, counting down.
ATTTGGTTTATCCTCGACAAAAACCTCTCGGGGATTTTCAAAATTCCTCTCCAGTTGGTCATAAATTGATCTTTAAGTTGACCACTAAACCAGTCATTTTCACCATGCGACCTGTAGCCTGTGCGTAGGAAAATCCACTGCGTGATGACATCCTCTGCGCGGAAATATCCACTGCGCGACAAAATCCACTCCGCGAAAACATGCTATGCACGACATAATCCAATACATGACAACATCCACTGCGCTACGAAATCCACTATGTGATGACAACCACTGCGCAACAACATCCTATGCGCGAAAACCCACTGCGTGACAAAATACACTGCTCAACATCATCCATTGTGCGAAGAAATCCCCTGCATGACAAAAATACACTATGTGATAGAATCCTTTGCACAGTAAATCACTCTGTGCAGCACGTAGCAAATTTTGTAGCGCACAGTTGAAAATGGAAATGGAAATAATAAATGAAAACCTTCCTTTTGAAACTGACCCTTGGAGATGTTAGGTGATGCCAGGCATAAAAACAATATGGGTGATAACATGCATGAATTTGAAAAATTATTGACAAACATCTAACCTTAGCCATGAAATTCATGGTGCTAACACAGTGATCAATAACTTCTATTGAATAAATAAAATAGGCTGAAACTGTAAAACTGTAGAATTGTAAACAACTTGCTCGAATGGTGGTAGCTATCTTTGAGAAGGGATGTGGCTGCTACACGCATCTGTATGAGAAGAATGATTACAATGAGGCTTCAGAGGAATTTTTAACATTACTCATGAATTCCAAAACCATAGACATCCAAAAACCTAACCCTAGGAGATGAAACACCAAAAGTTATGTGCACCCCGATGGGGAAGACCTCAACTTCCCGGGGTCGTAACGTTTGCATACAACCTCCGTTTTAGGCGTGTGATAGCCTGTTGGAAAGGTATTTTTGAGAAATACAAATTATGCTATAAAACTCCAACTTTGTCTGTAGTTTGACTATGTCAATACAAAAACATTGTTTAGGTCCTGAAAATGACCCCAAAAGTATAGAAAGATGTACTGATATGAAAAATTCCAAAATAAGCCAGTTGGAATAGGTGGGAGGCCACCAATATCCACCTGGATGCTGTGTAGGGCTTCAGGATAGCCCCAAAAGTGAAAAACCCATAATTACAAAGAAATTTCATCATTACACAGAAACGTGTTGAACTAAAAATTGTCAAGAGGAGCCAATTGGAATATGTGGGTGGCCACCAATATCCACCTGGATCAGTCGGATCATTCAATCACAATATATAATTGTAATCATTGAAATGATATCCAATTTATTGCATTCCTCAGTGACCACTATTTATACTTTTTGTTGGAGGAACGACCAGTGTTAGGAACAAAGGTTTTATCCCAATTCTTGTCCACTACCAGAAAGGAGCTGTGCTCGCATTACAACATTGTTTCTCTATCCATGGAAATTGAGCACCTCTCTATTCAAAATGCTATTTTCCTGGTAATAAATTTCTTGGTCTCTGAAACAATAGTCGTCACCCAGTTTGAAGAGAGGTCGCATGGACAGAAACAGTAGCGCGCAGTTTAGTTGAGGAAGGCCTCGGTCAACTCAACACTCTCTTTGATTCCTGTGGTACCTTTGTGATAAGATTTAGTAGTTTCGTGACCTTATCACTACGATATGGGGAGGTGAAAACCCCTCCAAGATGAACTTGTGGCACTATGAACTCATTGGGCATCACAGATTAATGGTAGGTGCAACAACCTTGTCTCTGTGGTGAATGTTCACATTTGCTCGAAATTCATTCGCGAGCTATCCACGAAAATAGAACTAAACTTGTATAGATAGAATGAGGTTGGAAATTTTGGTCGATATAGATTAAATATTTGGAGATTAAATCAAGAAAATCTCACCAGAACTAAAAAAAACACCAAGCAAAACTCACCAGAACTGGATGAAAGGAGTGGGAAACTCACAGAAAATGTTGATCCAACAACAATCGGATTGTAATCTAAATTTTAGTTGTAAACAAAGGATATGCAGTAAAAGATATGCAACTTGTTTGTAGACCCTCTTCCTAAAAGAGGAAAATATAGATCTACAACTTTAATTGAACATCCATAGCGCTTGACAATGATTTTCAAATATTTTAAAGGAAGCTAGAGATTGAAAATCATAACTAGCAAGTCACTTGAGATAAATATTGATTATATCCATTGCATATAGCTCTTCTCTTTGCCATTACTTGTTCAAGATTGAATTCCTTATCATCTGATAACTATGTTGGAGCACTCCCATGGTGTAAATAAAGAAGCTTATGGAAAACTACCATATCTTTCTTTAGTCCCTAAGAATAATAAATGATTTGATACCAATTGAAGAATTATAACACACACAATATCATCAGGACATGAATACACCAGACAAGACAAAAGACTAAAGAAGTGGCAGAAAAGGCATAAATCCATCTCACGTACTTGTATTCATTCAATGATACCAATATATAATACGATAATGAAATCACCTCAATTGCTCTCACCTAGACACCTCATCAAGAGATAAAGTAGGAGGGGACAAAGTAGGAATCTAGAAACACACTTAGGATAACAACTATGTACTAATTATGTGAAATACATAAAGATGGTATATTAGGACTTAATGATTGTATATGAGAAAGCGACTAATAATAGTGAATATCCAAATTAACAATTATTTGAATTTTCATTAAGTTACATACTGATCACAATACTAATTAATGATTGATCAAAGTGGTGCAATGGGTAACAAAATGCAATTTTTATTTCTAAGGAAAAAATTACAACTTTATATTTACAAATAAAAAAGTTGGGTTTAAAACATTAATAACAAGTACTACATGGTATCTTTTCCCTGCTGCAAAAAATGCATTAATAAATGTAAATATAAATCAAGGTCAATGAATATAAAATGAAAAGTTGTAAAAAAAACATAAAAAAAACAGTGGTTAAAATATAGACATTGTATGGAGTGGTTTGACACTATGACATTTCATTTATGACAATTGATATATCACAAATATATCTTCAAAATCTATGCTTTTATTTATTTCTTAATCACAATGTCGTTAATTAATAGAGGTATCATGGCGTTAGTCCCTTGTTTTTGTGGCACACATATTAAATCTATACATCAATTCATTGTCTTCAGTCCTTGGTTGGGAATCCACAACTTGCCTCTTGACTATCATAATGTCTAAACCCTCACAAACCTTTCATAATGATTTTGGTAAGGTTGTTTCCCTGTGATGGTTATAGTTGGACCTAGTAATCAAACCATAAATACTTTGTTTTCCACTACAAGGGTTATTTTGTTTGGTATCCTTGAATGAAAAATGTAATATCTACGGTCCGAGAGATCTCGACCATTGATCTTGTGACTAAGTTCATGAGGGAGTTTACTGCTCAAAGTACCAGAGTACCAAACCCTAGAAGGTTGTGTTGGAGTAGGCATTTTTGGGAGTCGGGTGCAATAAGTGAGGTATAATGGACCAAAGGAAACAACATGCACTAGAAATGAAGGAAGACTAGGAAGAAAAAGGGAAAAGGAAAAATGTGCTAGAAAAGAATTAAGATCAACACAAGGAACAGTTGGATCGAAGACCAACCACGCAGACGAAATTTGGAAAGTTGACAAGTGGAGTCCACTTAGATTTAGGGTTTTTGAGTCACAATGTAAGGGTTTTTACCCATTTTTGTAGTATAGATAGAAGATGTATGAGGTAGATTGAGGTATATTTTGGTGTCCTTTTTTAGAGAGAAGAACTTACTCTTGAAGAAACTTTTTGAGTCTTGAGTCTTTGAGATGTTCAGTTTTTGGTTGTATAGCTGAGGAGATAGTGGAGAAATATGGACTATAATTGAGGTTCAGGCCGCAAGATGTGGAGCTTGGTGCGACGTTGGTCAACCTCACATGCACTATTCTTAAATCTATGATGTAATGCACACAACAATAATTTGATGAAGAATAAAGAAATAAGCAGAATATCTTTGTGGACGTAGCCCAGGGGGGTGAACCACGGTAAAAATGATGTCTTTATGTGTGATGTGTTCGTTTATATGCTTTATAATGAATGAATGCTTATATGAATGCATATGTTAGGGTTTATTTGCAACGTGCACTGGAATGAGTATGAAAAATAGACGATGTTGAATGAATAAAATGGTAGATCTGATGAATGTTATGGTAGAATTTATGTTAAAGTAGAATAGTAGTAAAAAGAACATCCCCAATCCCTTCCATGATTGCAGACATTTGCATCCTGCAGTCACCCATAAACCATCTTGGGTGAGACTATTCTCTTCACGGTGTAGCCTTTTGGTTTACCAGAAGAGCCGATGGTGAAAAGGGTTTTGTTGGAGAACTAAGGTAGAACCCAGGTCAACCCATACATCCAAAAAATGGCTCCATTGTTTGCTAGAACTCAGAAGGACAACCTAGAAGAGGTTTGGTGAAGAATATGCAATGATAGAAAGGGATGTTCAAGCCATGGAATCCTACGAAGCAAGAGATTGAAAGATGGTTGGAGACAAAACAACTAGAGTTTGCGCAAAAAACTAATAAGGGTTCCAGGTACACACCACGCCATTATCTGCAGAGGTATGTGTTTACTGATTTGCATGAAGCATATTTATGTTATTTTCTATAATTATTACAAGAGTGGTTATTGAGGTTGAAATATACCCATCTGACTAATCAGATCGGGCCATTAGAGTGGATTGCTAAAAATATTGCGTGAATAGAAATGGTTAATAAAAAATTCACGTGCATAGTGGATTTCTGTTTAGACAATATTACTGTGGGATATATCACTAACTTTGCAGTAGATACAATGAAGTCATATGCTGCTGTAGAGAAGGATTTCTTGAGGGGACCTAGGGAGAGGTACATTAGGTCTCTTTACATGTTGATCAATATATTATTACATGATAAATGCGTGATGACTATGGAATCAGACATCTAGATCACTCTGCATGCATGGGGGAGTTGGGGGAAGCACTAAGGAAGATATGAGAAATGGAGAAGGCTCTGGAGAGTAGCCAGAGGAAGGAGAAGAAATGGACCCCATCGTGATGGATGATGAACAGACCAGGGAAATCATATGGAGAGCATGTGTGATGTGTAACAGATGACCCTACCAGTATAAGATGATCAGTAAGAAGAGGGCAGTAGCTGAGCGATAGGGATTGGACAATGATGAGGAAGAGGTAGAGGATATTTGTGCCATGGGGAAGATTGAGGATATCTTGCATGCTAAATATGAGAGGAAAACCAAAGGTCATGGGTCCGACGTAGAAGAAGGATTTCCATTCCAGATTCGAATTAGTGTGGAACCCACAACACCATGTGCGACTAAGACATCCAAAGAAGAAAAACCAGTTAACCAACAAGTGATTAGTGATAGAATAATTTTTACAGGACGTGGGTCGAGTAGCAGAAGTACAAGTTCAACAAGTAGAWATCAAGTATCTACATCACACAGAGGTGGTAGTTTAGAAAACTTCACAATGGCAGGACAAGATCCAACTATTAGGTTACCAAAGTTTCGAGGGGATGGGTCAGATGATTTAGAAAAAAATTTGTTTATCTGTGAGAAGATATGGGCAACAAAGAAAATTACAAATGAAGATACAAAGGTTGTGCAGTTGGAAATCACATTGAGAGACCGTGCATTAGATTGGTACATGGGTCTCACAACAAATAATACAACATGAACACCTACAAATCTAGCAGAGGTGAAGAGGCAATTAATCAATGAATTTCAGAAACCTAGTTCACAGGACCAATTCATGAATGAAATGATAGATATTAAGTAGAAACCATGATAATCATTCTGGGAAGTGAACCAGAAGCTTAAGAGGCTAAAAGGTAAGTTAAATTACTCTATTACTGATACACAACATATGAATTTATTTGTTAATTCTCTGTTGCCACACTTTAAGTATCGTTTGAGACAATATAAATTCTAGAGGTAGGATGAGGCTCTGCAAGTAGCATTGCAGTTAGAAGAAAACCAGTACAAGCATATAGATCTAGCTGTGGAAGAGCTAAGGCAAGATATGAAGAACTTAACATTCCAGTTGAATCAAAATAAAGGAAAGGAGAAAAGAGAAGATGTCTGGTGTACAATGTGTAAGACAGAAGGCCATCACAAGAATGCGTGTCCATTATTTGCACAGTATATTGGAGTGGGTATGCCAAACCATTTAGCTTCAGGAGGACCATGGTGTGAGATTTGAAAAACACATGCGCATGATCCCTATCACTTCCTCCTAATGCAGAAGTATCAGAAAATACCAAAGAGTACATTTTGTAATTTTTGCAAGTCAGTTGGACATGAAGACAAGGACTGTAGAACCTAGGAGATGATGAAATAAAGGATTGCAGATACATACAGGGTTCAATATGAACATGTAACATGACAATATGCGAAACAACTGCAGTATAACAATGCATAACAACCACAGTGTAATCCCGCGCAACAATTTCAAGCACACTTGCAGTATAACAATGCACAATAGTTTGGAGCACCACTGCAATAGTGCGCAGCACCACCACAGTGCAATAATGTGCAGCCACAGTATAATCAGGGACCCCAATACAATACACTGCACAGAGATAATCAGGGCAACAAAGGAGGCTTCAAAGGAGGAGGCCATGCAGGAAGAGGCTTTGGAGGAGGTTGAGGACCAATAGTTTTTCACAACTTTAAGAAACCATGGAACTATGCAAGATACTTCCCACAACCACCTGCGACATGTATGTATTGTTGTGCAAAAGACCATGAAACATAAGATTGTTTGAAAATTTTGATCAATATATAGGACAAGAGGAACCAGACCAATAAGAACGTACAATGGATCGAGGTGGAAAACAAAGAAGAGGAAAGGAAGAATATTAACATAGTTACTATAGGTGGAGCTAAGACAAGAGAAGATGCAACCAAGAAGGATCAGGACCAATACCAATGGGCCAGGAAGAATACAATGCCTGAACAAAATTTTGATGTGCACAAAAAAAAAGAGATATTCAAAGAGGCTAGGCATGACATTTCGAAAGAAAATATTTCGTCTACTTCAGGGACAAAAAATGAAGATGAGATACCAATGTATGACATGCCTTCATTATTCGATGAGACGAATCAAGAGCAATCTTTAGAAAAATCAAGTAACTTAAGAAACTTTTTGGGGTCATGTGTAAGATTGCTGACTGATAAAAAATTCCTACAAGTACTGCAAAATTTGTTAGAAAAGTGTAATTCTTGGGAAGAAGGGGTAAAAAGAGTAAATCAGGTCCGTAAGAAGAGAAGAACCAACTGTGAATTCAGATTGAATGCCAACATAAGAGATTTCAATATGGGGGATATAATACTAGACTTAGGGTCTGAAGTTAATGTTCTACCAAAGAAGGCATGGGAAGCTATGGGAGAACCTAAACTGGGATATTCTCCTATTCAGTTAAAGTTGAAAAATCAACATAGAGTGGTTCCAATTGGTAGGTTGAAGGGGATTCCAGTAGATTTAGATGGTGTGCTCACAATGGCAGACTTTGAAGTCATTGACATAGTGGACAACACTTCGCCATATCGAACATTGTTGGGTTTGTATTGGGCTTTTGATAACTAGACTATTATCAACTTGAAGACAAGGAAGATGATCCTTGAATCAGGGGAGTACAATGTTATTGCACCATTGGATCCCTCAAAAGGAGGAAGGTATGTGGAACCTGCGACAGAAAGTATTCTTACAAAATATGTCAATTATTTATACAGAACAACCACACGTGGAGAGGATTATATCAACCCAACTGCAGATGCAATGCTGAGTTGGAGGATTATTAGTTATTGTGCTTCAGAATCTGACATAGGACTGGAAAACTGGTAGCAATGACTACATGAATTATCTACCAGAATGATGCACGCACTGAGATGGATTAGTTTAGAGGTAAGAGAGTGATCGATAATCTTTTCATCGAGTGACTTATAAAGAATTGCATTAAATGAGCATAAATTAAAGTGCACCATTAAAGAAGGAAAAACTCCATAATGAAGAGACATAAGCATCAATTCTGAACACAAAAACTTCATAACGGAGTTCATCCTTGGTGGACTACGTCTCCGGGTCCTGCTCTCAAATGGGTAGGCTTTTTCATTAACTCAGCAAAATAATTTGGCAAAATACATAAGTATACCTAATTCTTAAATCAAGCTGCATAAATATTGCTCAGATCATAAACCATACATCACCACTGAATTCATGGCGTCGAATTACCCAAAAATGACTGTCTCCACCCCTTGATCCGACTCTGGCGCTCCCAGGCCCAAGAAGAATTTCGTCTCAGTTTTCGTGCCCTGCAACCTACAATACATGATGACATACCCTGTCTCGAAAAGCATGCTCAACCGTACACATGCATGCCTCCACCTTGAGCTCGGGTGGATGTATCTTTTTAGTAAATAAACAGGCGTACATTAAATTGAATTGCCATTGGCCCGTTGGTTATGGCGTGAGTATTAAGGCATTAAGGAGGGAGGAGGTCCCGGGGTCAAGCCCGTGGGCCTCCCCCTTTTGACTTGATTGTTGTAACAATATATATCTATATATAACCAAAGTCCACTCCACTAGTTTGGAAATGGTTCTAGCCAGGGTTATATCTGATAGTTTGTGGTTGGATTTGGCGTGGTCTCGTAAAAATTGGTGGACTCGCCAAATCCTATTTGTTTTCAAAGTTTCAGTTATGACTTGTCATTGGGCATTTTCCCACTACCACATGGAAACCTAGGACTGGGCCATGTGGCAACCTCCTATTCAACCATGTCATCCACTACACCATCATCCTTCCATGTCATCGCTATGTCAATTTCCAACTCACCATGCCACGTCACTGTATGGACCATACGGGCTGCTACGTGGAGAAATCCTACTGGTCCATGGATCAGTCCAAAAGTGCCAAATATGGGTGACATGTGGTAGCCTTTGGTGCTGCCATGTCACCATGCTGACGTCAACATGACACTTGTCACCTCCTTCTCCTACCACGTGTGCTGTACGGATGCTGACGTCATTTTTACAGGTGCTAACATCACTAGTACAGATGTTGACTCATCCCCCCTGCTGACTGGGCTAGGTTGACCAAACTTTGATCGTGAATATCTTTCGATCCGTAACTCTGTTTGACGATCAATTTACGCCGTTAGAAATATTGCGGCGCTCTCTTCGCGATGATGTCATTTTAACTGAGTTTTGAGAACTTTGAATTTTTTCCTTTTCTCTGTCTGCTGAGGCTATTCTGAGCGTCTTGAGTTGATCTACGAGTTCTGCGTTGTTCTTAGTCTTCTATGGATCCTTTTTGGATCACACATTCCCATTGAGAGCTTTTTGGACCACCAAAAGATTTCATCAATCAACATATAAGTGAGGGAAGAGTTACCTCACCTTGTCCTTCTCAATCCACTTTTCCTTTCTTGGATGTGTACCCTTTAAGCCTACTCAAAGATAATCAACATCACCCCTGTGTGAAGTCCTCATCCTTCTGTCCATGATGATATATTCCTTTAACTCATCCAAGTACTCAGGAGAAAACTCATCAATTGAAGGTATTGAAACTTCCTCATTCTGATCCATGATCATGGGGGGCTCAAAAAGTTTCAAGTTCTCTATATTTACAATTGAGTAAATCTGCATATAAGGTGGAAGATCTAGACGAAAAGCATTGGTACCACTTTTTTCCAAGATAGTGAAGGGTCCATAATGAATGGGCTTGAGTTTCTTGTCTTCACCCTTCAATCTCTCCTTGCTGATGTGAAGCCATACCTGGTATCCAACCTGGAACTGATGATCAACCCTATCCTTGTCATGCCGAGATTTATACTGTGCTTGAATTTTATCCAACTATTCCCTGACTACCTATTGCATTTCCTGGATCCTTTGGATGAGCTTGTAGGCTCTGTCCTCTGTTCTTTCTTCATTTGCATTGGCATGTCTCCCATACATCAAGTCCAAAGGAACCTTGGGTAGGTACCCAAAACATGTCTCAAAATGTGAACAATGAGTGGAGGAATGTAAGTCTTGGCTATAAGCATGCTGTACATAGGGTATCTATTCATCCCATAACTTGGGATGCTTGCTACAGTAACCTCATAGAAAAAGTACCACTATTCAATTTACCACCTCTGTCTGTCCTTCGATCTGTGGATGGAAATCAATGCTCCTCTTCAATTTGGTGTCCATCATTCTCCACAATCTTGTCCAAAAATCCCCAATGAATCGAGTATCTTGATCCGATATAATGGATGTGGGTAACCCAAAGTGAACCCAAACATACTAAAAGAAGATATTAACAGTCTTCTCAACAGTGATATGCTTTTTACATGGCATCAAGATACACATCTCGCTGAAACTATCCACTACAACATACAAATAATCATGACCCCCTTTTGACACTAGTAAACCCCCTACAAAATCCATGAAGATACTTTCCCATGGATGGGATGGAACAAGAAGTGGTGAGTATAGCCCCAATTTTCCATTAGTGGGCTTACAGGTAGAACACATCACGCACCCCTTTACATATTTAGTTACAATTGCTTTCATTTGAGGCCAAAAACAAAACCTCTGCAAATGAGCCATAGTTTTTCCTACCCCAAAATGCTCAGACACAAGAGAAGTGTGAGCTTCTCGTATTACATGGACTCGTTCACTTGTAGGAATACATAGCATTCCAAGATGGTAGAGTAGTTTTCCTTGCAGACAATAGTTCTCTACCTGTGCACCATGGGCTACCTTCTCATATGCTTCTTTAAAATCTTCATCAATGGCATATTGTTCCACATAGATATCATGAGATAAAGAAGTATTCTTCAAAATAATAGAAGAAACAATAGGAGGTCTAGAAAGCATATTAGCTACCTTGTTACTTGTACTCTTATTGTACTTGATTACCAAATGAAATTGTTGTAGAAAACCCATCCATCTGTAGTGTCAAGATTGTTGTAGTTTCGTTTGTGCTTGGAGATACTGTAAGGGTTGGTGATCTATATGTATGATTGTTTCCTTCCCTAACAAGTAGTGCTTCCATTTCTTTATGCTTTGAACTAATGCATACAACTCTTTATCATATGTAGGATAGTTAACAACAACTTGGTTAAAAGTTTCAGAGTGGTAACAGATAGGCTTACAATATTGCATCAATATTGCACCCGTGGTGTATCTGCTGGCATCTGTCTCGATCTCAAAAGGCCGTTGAAGATTCAACAATGCTAATACTGGTGCGRTACTGATCTTCTCCTTCAAAGTGTTGAAAGATTTTTGTTGCTTTCCTTCCCATTGAAAAGTGTTCTTCACACTGGTTAAAGTATGAAAAGGGGCTGCTATAAAGGAGAAGTTTGAAATGAAGCTCCTCCAATACTGGACTGCACCTAAGATGCTCAAGATCTTGGTTACACTTTTTTTGGCTCAAGCCAATTTACAATTACATCAATTTTGGAAGGATCAACTTTTAATTGTCCTCCTCCTACAATATGGCCTAAGTATACAAGTGCAGTCTTGCCAAATTCACATTTAGACAATTTTACATACAACTTTTCCCTTTTCAAAGTATCCAATACTTGCTTTACATGCCTCACATGCTCATCTCAAGTCTCCCTAAAAATAAGAATGTCATATAAATATACAATCACAAAATCATCTAGGAAAGGCTTGGATACATCATTCATCACACGCATGAAAGTTTCCAGAGCATTACAAAGCCCAAATGACATAACTAACCACTCAAACAATCCTTCTTTGGTTTTAAAGGTAGTCTTCCATGCATCCTGTTTTGAAACCCTGATTTGATGGTATCCACTACGCAAATCCAACTTAGTGAAATAAACAACATTCTTTAACTAATCAAGTAAATCATCTATACGAGGAAGAGGGTATCGATTTTTCACCATGATTTTATTTAAGGCCCGATAATCGACACACATTCGATATGTGCCATCTTTCTTGGCACCATCATGATCGAAGAACCACAAGGAGATGAACTGGGCCTGATGACCCCTTGATCCAATAATCCTTGTACCTGCTTCTTGATCTCTGTCATCTCCACAACTGACATCCTGTACATGCCCACATTAGTAAGAGGAGAATCCTATTGAAGATGTATCTCATGTTGGATTTCCCTCTTAGGAGGTAATCCATCTGGTTTCTAGAAAATATCATCATACTTAGAAACAATATCAATTAATTCCTTCTTATGAGAAGGATCACATCCTTGGAAAGCGTCGGATGTCCCAACATATTTCTCTCTTACAACCATGAGTACATATCTATTATTAGTGTTTATGAATCTCTTCATTTGCCCTGCACTAACAAGTGTTGTATTTACCCTCATGTTGTGAGCCCTAACAATATATTCCACTCCCCCTTTAATAAGGTGGTACTTGTTCTCATGACAGAAGAAGACTGCTTTTCTATCATAAAGATAAGGACTGCCCAACACTATGCCACATATATCAAGTGATACAACATCCAAATCAACTTCATTAATTAACTTTGAAGCAATAGAAAATCTAACCCTACATTGTTTGGTGACATTAAGTTTTTCTTTATCACATACCCAACCAAGAGGATAAGGCTTTGAATGTGGTTTCGTTTCAATACCCATCTTCTTGACAAGTGATTCAGATATTAAGTTTACTTGGGAACCCAGATCAAATAATGTATCTATTTTAGTGTGTTTAGATACATCTCTTATGTGAATTAATTCATTCCTCTTCGTTCATCATCATGAGATTCATTATTGGAATTTGAACTAGCATGAAGGGGATCTTTACCTTGTACTCCAACCGCTGTGATCTTTCCGTCATCTCCTGAATCATAACCAATATCTTGTTTCACTGTAGAAACGGTTTTTGTCTTCCCCTTTCCACCGAACTGTTTCAGTCTCTTTTCTGGATGCAGTTTCCAACAGTGTTCATCATCGTGACTGATTTTCTTGCAATGAGTGCAATATGGCTTTTGTCCTTCTCTCGTTATTGTGGCAGTCTTCTTTTCCTTCCTTTTAAACTTCTTAAAAGGTTTATATGGGAGATTGGAAGGTTTCTTTGTGGGATCTTCTTGAACATGCTTTCCCCTATTCTCAAGGTGAGTGGCTTGCACACAAACTTTGTCAAGACTGGTGAGGTTAAACAAGAGAAAAGTATGACGAATATAACTGTGAAGTGAGCCAATATACTTCATTAAAGTTTCATAAGAATCCAAAGGAATGTTTAATGCAAGAGATTTATTCCTAAATTCTTCTGTGAAACTTTGTACAATTTGACCTTTACTTTGCCTTAAAGTTTTCCATTCCATCATTACTTTATGTAAACAACCCAATGGATAAAATTGCTTCCTTATTGCTGATTTAAATTCTGACCATGAGGAAATAATATTACCACACTTACTTCTGTCTTGAAGCTTTCTCTCCCACCATACGAGAGCGATGCCTTCCAACCAAAGAGAAGCCAATTGCACTTTAACTTTCTCTTCATCAATATGTTGAACACGACAATATACTTCAACCTATCGGATCCAATTATCTAGCTTTTCAGGATTAGCATCTCCATTAAACATAGGTAAAGAAAATTTTACATCAAGCTTTAATAATGGTTTCTTAAAAGAAGCTTTATGCTTAGAATGATGAGAATGATGCGAATGCTCAGAGGAAGAAG
>SNQJ01S0072950.1:0-14021 GCA_010110895.2 Picea sitchensis | reverse complement strand
TATTCAAACCATGATGTTAGGGATACAGATATATTCCTAGAGTTTGAGCGATAAGTATATTTAGAAAGCAGAGGCATCAACGTGACAAGAGTACCCATAATGGAACCTAAGTAGTGGATACAAGGGATATACAATGAAGGTATCATGAAACTACTGGAGATTCCACACTTTGGCAGGGGCAAGGAAGTAAATACTTGCGTCAAGTAGTTACTGGTAGTCATGCATGGAGGTATTTTGTGGTTAGATACACAAGTTTCAATAGATGTTGATTTGATAGCAGAGATAACAAGTCTTCCCACCAATGGAGAGCCACCTACACAGTACTTAGATGACAAGCCCAATGAGAAATCCTTGGCAGAAGAGATGAAGCAAACTTATGCGACAGAGAGAGGATCCAGGGGGATCATCATCGATAGGACCAGTGAACTGACAACAAGGCTAGAAGCCAAAATGTTGGCCTATAAACACCTCAAGAAGTGTCACAAGGATGAAGTGCCAGTAGGCGTCATAACAGTAGTTGCACAGTGCACAAAGAACATTACATTGAGTTGGAGCCCATATTTTTTTAACTTGTTTTTTGAGGATTGCAAAGATTCCTAGGATATGGGGACACAATTTCACTACTCATGGATTATCATATTGATTGAACTAGTGGGTTGGAAGCAACTAAAATACACCATGTTTTTTTAGAGAGCTAGAAGGTGTTGGGCAATGCAGTATGAATCAATATGGCACATAACTGTCACAGGAGAAAGATAGGAAAATACCAGCATATTCACGACATACCTTAAAGAAATTCAGGAGAAGATGATAGAGACTTGGAGAATCCCACCATAGGTGGTGGAGTAGTACAAAACAATAGCTAACTTTAAATCCTCACAACATAATATGTGGATTCAAGTGAAAAGGGATCCAACAAAGGAGTGGCTGCAGATGAGGTATTGTATCACAACAGAAGAGGTCCAATAGGTGATGAAGGATTGGAAGGAGCAATGGCAGGTTCCAGTAGGAAAACCAAAGGATAAGCAGCCAACCAAGGACAAGCAGCCAACAAAATACAAGCAATCAATAGAAGCAGGCTCATCGAAAAGAAAGAGTACCCCAACAACAAACACAAGAGAAACATGAACATGGTGCACAAAGCCAATAGGGGGGAATGAAATAGAAAAGAAAAATACTATCCCCAAGCCAGTCATAAAACAAAGGACCACACAAATACCACTAATGGCACAACATAGAAGAAGGATAACACCCCTAGGCATGAGGGATAGGTATGAGGGGACATACCAGATACCCCAGGAACAACAGAGCCAACACATTCCATGCCACCAAAGAGAACATTTGTACATATAGGTGGAGCACACAAGAAAATGAAAGCGCACAAGGAAGTCCTTGAATATACCATAACAAAGGATGATGCATAAATAGTTACAGAGGGAGTACAAGACCGTGCCGCAAAAGAATACGAGGAGGCCAAAAAGCAAAGGGAAAGAATAATGAAAGAATTGACATAGGTCAGGTAGGTACTAGAAAAAAATCGATCTACCAAGGCACATCCTGAAGGCATAGCACAACAACAAACAATGCAGAATGAGGAGGCATCGATACAGATAACAACATTGGTCAGTAAGAATTTTAACATGACTAAAGACATGATGCAAATAGACGAGGAGTTGGTGCAGACACAACTCAAGGATGTTGAACAGATAGAGTTGGTATTGGCGAGGATACCAACAAAATCATTATATAAGTTGTAGATGAGTGTCACACAAGAGGTTCAATTCATGGCGAGGACGGATGCCAGGGACCTAGAAATAACCACATAAGCTAAGGAAGTGTTGGAGACATTTCTTACAGAAGTGAGATTGGAACAAGAGGAAGAAAAATGTTGCACATATAACTTAGAGCAAAGACTTGAAGAAGTCTTCCAAACAATTCTAGACAACGCACTCACAGGAGAAGTCGACGTTGAAGAAAAATTGAAGAAGATAGCATAGACAATGGAGGAATACAAACAAGAGATAATAGAGTTGGTTGGTAAGATAGCATCGACCACACCTCCATAAGTTGGATCTGAAAGGGAACACCAAGAGATAGAGAAATAAGATCTTCTTGTGCTAGAAGTAAAAAAAGTAATAAAACTTTATGAGAGGACAACGCAAATATGGACAAGTCTAGCAGAAGATGAAAGGATCCAATAGTTGGATCAGAAATAGGAAAAGTTGAATACAACAATCCAGGATTTGAAGCAATGAAAAAAAAAATGGCCATATCCCTGAGATTGAGGGTCACATAGGAGATGAAAAACCTGCAAGCAGAAATAAAAACAATCCAGGAGGAATGACATATCGTACAGGTTCAGTTGGAGCCCCTACAAGAACAAGCATAACAAATGATAACAACGTTGGAAAAGGAAAAAACCATANTGAGGGTCACATAGGAGATGAAAAACCTGCAAGCAGAAATAAAAACAATCCAGGAGGAATGACATATCGTACAGGTTCAGTTGGAGCCCCTACAAGAACAAGCATAACAAATGATAACAACGTTGGAAAAGGAAAAAACCATAATGAAACATGCACATACAAAATGTATACAAGTGCTAAAGGAGCACGTCATAGCGCAGGTCGTGGATACCTTGACAGAGAAAAGTGCACATGACAAGAAACATGTGGAATCCCTAGCGAAGCAGTTCCATGAGTTGAAGAAATCAGTGCAAAAGACACACATTGCCTGAGTGGCTTAGGACGAGCCACAAGTTAGTGTTGGGGGCCTGTTGGAGTAGGCAATTTTGGGAGTTAAGCACAATAAGCGAGGAAAAATGGACCAAAGGAAACAACATGCGCTGGAAAATAAGGAAGACCAACACAACAAAGGGCAAAGGAAGTAGCGTGCCAAAAAAGAAGGAAGATCAACGCAAGGAACGGTTGGATCGAAGAAAAACCACACAGAAGGAAGTTAGAAAGTGGACAAGTGGAATCCACTTAGAGTTAAGGTTTTTTAGTCATAATGTAAGGGTTTTTACCCATTTTTGTAGTATAAATAGAAGATGTATGAAGTAGATTGAGGTATCTTTTGGTGTCTATTTTGAGAGAGAAGAACTTACTTTTGAAGAGCCTTTTTGAGTCTTGAGTCTTTGAGATGTCATTTTTTGGTTGTATAGCTGAGGAGCTAGTGGAGAACTATGGAGTATAACTAAGGGGCAGGTCACAAGTTGTGGAGCTTGGTGCGACATTGGTCAGTCTCACATGCACTATTCTTAAACCTATGATGTAATGCACACACCACTAATTTGATGAAGAATAAAGAAATAAGTAGAAGATCTTTATGGATGTAGCCCAGGGTGGTGAACCATGGTAAAAATGGTGTCTTTATGTGTGATGTGTTGTTTTATATTCTTTATAATGAATGAATGGTTAGACAAATGCATTTGTTAGGGTTTATTTGCAACGCACACTTAAATGAGTATGAAAATAGATGATGTTGAATGAATAAAATGGTAGATCCAATGAATGTTATGGTAGAATGCATGTTAAAGTAGAACAATAGTAAAAATAACATCCCCAATCCTTTCCATGACTGCAAACATATGCATCCTGTAGTCACCAATAAACCATCTCAGGTGAGACTGCGCTGTGCACAGTGTAGCCTTCTGGTTTAAGAGAAGGTCCAATGGTGAAAAGGGTTTTGTTGGAGAACTAAGGTAGAACCCGGGTCAGTCCATACATCCAACATATTTCCATGTTTGTCTGAGGGGATTTGCTTCTCAAAAGGAGACTTCCGTTAAATCTCTTCTAAGCTACTATGCATAAAGGGAAATAACTAGTCTAACTTCTATTCTAAAACTACACTCTCCTTACTAGAATCTAGAAATAGTTCACAATATTCTAGTGAGGAGAAAGAAGAGATTTGAAGATGAATATGAGATAAAAAATTGTTAGCAGGTCACAAAAATAGTTCAAATAACTTGACCACTGTTAACATAAATGCATGTTAGTTTTGACTTTGTAAATATTTACCAAGGAAATACCAATCAACATACTGATATTCAATAACATAATTTAAACGTGAAATAGTGATGAATCATCAGACTTCAGAAATAGTTCTTATAGACAAAACAATATTTTAGACTTATGCATGTCAATAGAAATCCGAGAAAATAGTCAGTCAACATGCATCAATACACATTGTCATGTTCAATTCCAGATTATCTATGATCAAATTCAGTTAACAATGAATAATAAGATTTTCTCAAAATTCTAACAACAGTGCATAAACTGAGGACATAAGGATTTAATGCATAAATAAATCCGACAAAAGAGAGAAGTGGTTTCAAAATAAACATTTCATTAGTCTTGAATAATAGTACTAAAACCAACGAAACATTGTAGAATCGTTGCCACTTCATGGTCTTCGAAACTTAAAAGATTAAGGCCTTTACAACATTGCACATAGTATTCTATCTAGAATTTCCAACCCCTTTGTCTTACTACACAATTACAATAAATAGAATAAAATGGAACTATATTCTAAAGTTGTTTCCCAAAAATAACAATCCCAAATACTTGATTTGATCTCTTTTCTAATACTAAGGAAATATATTCTCCTGAGATCCAACAACACATGTGATGACTTTTTCTCCTTGTATTTGTCCTGGTATTTTCCATAAATAAACTTTCTCTAACAAAATTTCAATCAACGGATGCTGAGGAACTTCTCTATTTAACTTACATCGGTAAATTTTCTTGGCAATTTCCTCTCGTCTAGAGGAAAATCTTGATAGAAAATTATCAATTTTCTTGGAACGTTATATTGGACAAGTAAGAAATTGTTGAACACCTTCCAAATTCCAAAGACTCAAAGTATTGATTCCATTTTCCCTTGAATCTTCCTGCTAATGTACATCTGTGAGACAATTTGATAATGACACTGATTTTCCAAGAAATAGCACATGAGGCATCTCGTATTCTTCAATGATATCTACTGCTACATCCCATAAGACTGGACAATTCTTACTTGCTTCTTCAATCAAACCCTTCGAAGACAAACATTTTGATTGCTGTCAAGAAAGTGAGGCTTACATTTGGATCTTTTCTTCTTCAGACATTTTGGAGTAACCTGGTGGAAAATTGGTTCCTTGTACCTCCCATATTTTCAAATTATTATATATAGCTTGGAGTTCTTTTTGCTTTTCAGATTGCAATTGAGACTCAACAGAAAATTCCAAGACTTATTCATGTTGTTCTTTGATGGTGTATAATCTTGAATAGAATAATACCTTTGAAGATTATAATTTAGCATTAAGCTTTGCTTCTTTCCTCAGGATTTCTAAATTTTCATATTTGATGTTCATTTCTTCTAGTTGAGAAGTCAAGTTATCTATCTTCTTATAATACTCTTTGCTGATCTTCTCTTTCTCTTTAAGAAATGTGGCTACCTATCTATCATGCTCAATTTTAATCTCATATATTCTTGTTATCATCTGTGAAACGATATTTTGAGAGAGATTATTTGCTTCTATGAGATATTCAACCTGAACTTCATGCTTCTGTGTCCAATTGCTTTCTTGTACCTTTTGCTGTTCTAGAATCTCTTTTATTGTGTTTTTCTGTTTCCTCAATTGGTTAGTCAATATGCTCACAAACCATTTATTTGCGCTGACAAATGCACCTAAAGCATCAACAACTTCCTCTGTAAATTCTTCATCGCTCAGATGTGCAACATTCCATAACCGGGTTACTTCTTATGTGGTTTCTTCGCGCTGGGCCGTTTTCCTGTTTTTGTACTTTCTCTTCTCTATAATTTTGGTTTTGTCATCAAAAACAAAATCGTCTAAACACAGAACAATATTTTGTATAGGATAGATGCTATAAATATCAAAGGAGTTGGTAACTAGCCTTTCTGGAATTGAGGTTATGGGAGTAGTATTGATAGGATCAATAATATGAACGACTGTTGTCTGGGACAACTCCATGTTTGTGTTGGTGTTGAGCTCTGTATTTTCTTCAATCACTTTGGCAGGGGTCTGGGTATTTAATCTTCTTGAATCTTCCTCTCATGTTACAACTTTCTCTTGTGTAGATTTGTCCACTTGTGTTTCTGTTGAAGGAGCATTGTGAACTTGTTATGTTCTATTTTTATCTTCTTCTTCATTTTCCTCAATTTCTACAACTCCCTATTTTTTTATTCTTTTCCTTAAGAAAATATTTCTTCCTTTTAACTTGCCATTCAATGAAGTTCAATAAATAAACATGATTTCTAATGACATCAATTCTTTGGGATAATTCATGGAAGCTCATGGCTCTCTAAAAAACAATGTCAAAAGGATTGTCTTCATGAATATATGCTTTGCTTTTAACTACAACACAATGTCTTTTGACAACCTCTGCTGGATCATGTCTTTTAAAATCTCCTTGGGCGAGCCAGATTCCATCTAATAGATCAACTTCCTTTTGAGCATGTTTTGCATTCAATAAGGTATACATACCTAATGAAATTGGGAGATTAGGCCATTTCCTTTTCTGATTTTTAGCTTAAGTAGATGCAATGCTGACATTGACAATCTGATATGCAATATCTCTTAATTCTAGCCTTTCTGGGACATACCTGGGTAGGAGATAAGGGGGACCTTCACAACCAAACATCCCGATGTATGAAAATTATTCATATACAAACCAATCACCAATTTATTTCATAACATTCATAGTCTCTTGAGTGAATCTTTGGGATGACATGTTTTTCAAAAGTAGATGTAGGGGTATCATGAAAAAATTACAGATGTCATAGAAATTATTTTTGCAATTTATCTTCCACATTTTAGAGCAGTATAAATTAATTTCTTCCTCAGAGGGAGACCAACTCCAAGATAAAAGAGGGAAATGAGTAGCTACACAAACAACATCCACTAAATAAGTAGACATAAAAAGCCTTAACAATATCCTGGAGGGTATTCTTGAGACTTTTGCACTTCCTGTTTGATATTGGAAGAGATTATATGCACCCAATTGAAAACTTTCCCTGTGAGGACTTGGTGGATAAGGGGAACCCAACTCAGTTTAAATTTGGCAGAATTTTTCTTGTCGTATAGATGACAAAGCATTATGGAAACTAACATAGAGGATTTCTTTAGTATGGGGACATGATAGATCTTGTCACCTATGATTTTGAAAGAATTAGTGTCATACCACCATTCTTTAATTAACTCAACCATTTTCACTTCCTCCTTTTCAACATTTTTCTTAATGAATTCTTTGATGAAATTGTCATCAAGCCTGATTGTAGGCGGGCTTAGCTTATATATATATTATTAACATCTTCAGGACTGAAGGAACCAACAACTTGGAAGGATGAATTAACAATAGTGCATATAGAGATATCAACATGGGAGATAATACATTGTACCATGTCATAATAGGGAAAAATAACTGGCCTGGCGAAATTTTTGTGAAGTTAGGATGCTTCAATATCAACCAAATCGTCAGCATCTGACTCATATTCCTTAGTGAAATCCCCTTCATGGAAGAATGTGTAAATTTGGATCCACTCCATACTGTTGCTCATTCCCATCTTGAATGTAGTATCAGAGAAAAATGCAGAATTAGGGTTCTTTTCAATCTCATCTTCATCGTCATTTCATTGTTTTTCTTTGCTTCTCTGAGTCATTCTATCTTTGCAAATTCCTGTAAGTAAATGAAAAAGTGTAAGTATTATTTAAAAAAAAACAAATAATAGGTTTATATAAAATTTAAAAGAATTTCTAATACTAACCAGTGAAAGGAAACCCTAGAGAGAATGATGCGAATTAAGACTTTTGAGTTTAAGAAATCAAGGTTTTTTAATAGTCCCAAATCTACCTCAGAGCATTTATGCGAAAAAATAGGAGGATTAATGCATTAAATCTTCGTAATCAATGCTTTGTTAATTGTCATTCAATGTTCATAAAGTCATGGAAAAAATGTAGTGGAGGAAAAGACAGTTACGACTGTTTTAAATATGCGAGGGAAATTACATTACATGATACCAAGTCACTAATACTTTCAATGGACTAAACTTATATCTTTGAGGAGAAAATGCCGATCTGTTAGGTTTATCATGGTTTATTAGAGTTTTAATTGATTTTTTGTCTTTTAATAGTGGTATTGGGGAATTAAAAATTTTATTAAAGGGAAAGGCATGAACCTAAGAGTAACAACCGATCCAATCACCAGAATACCAGGAAGGTGAAATATCAAGAAATCAAGGATTATTTGTGAAAGAAAATTGTGGTAAGAATATACCGATCTGGTACTAGCGGGAGATCGGGAATCAGGGTGTCAAAAAAACGTTAAAAAAATGATCTAAACTAAAACTCTGATTCGATATTAATCCTTCTATCGTGCATCGAGATATCAGGGAATCAATGATCTATTGCTAGGTAATGAAATGAAGTCTCGATCCGGTATTACTGAGGATTGGGTCTTGGGGATGTCGAAATATTGATATACCGGGATGTCGGTTGATGAGAGTAAAATTTCGTAAAACAAGACTAGGACCAATCCAATAGAAACATCTCGTGGGTTTATCAAGGTATCAGGAGGTCGGGATATCGAGATGTAGGTAGGTTGGGACATTCTCAATGATGTTATTTCTTATTTTGAGTTTTAACATTTATTTGTTTTTAAGGATTAATTTGAAAACCAATTAAAAATAAAAAGAAAATCAAAGAAGCTAAAAGTAAACAAATAGACCCATTATTATTTATTGTAAAGAAAAATAAATATAATGGGGGGATGATGAGGCTCAACATGTACAACTGCATGGTGATAATGAGTGTTGTGTGTCACACCAGATGGAAAGCGGTAACATGTCCATGTGTCACGCCAGGTGGCACACTGTGGAAGTGCTAGCTCGGATATCAGATCGGGTGCTAGGTGTTAGTTTACTAGAGGGCTGGTATCTCAGTACCCCGGTGGGCCAGTACCAAGGATATTGGATATCAAAGGAGTGGTATGTGTTGGTCAAGAGTGGAAAGGGGTGTGGGTCTAATGCCCTGATGGGTCGATCATTGGTATAGTGGATATCAAAAGGATTGGGAGTAATTTTATATGTAGTGGGTCGACACCCTAGTGGGACGGTGAGCCGATGCCATGTTGAGACCATGTAAACACTAGTTGGAGGCATGGGGGGTTGTGCATATGACATGGATCCCCGTGGGTGCCATGTCGTGATGAGGTGGATTTTGGCCATTGAATGCCTAAGAAACTTTGGAAGGCCATAAATTTTGATCCAACACTCAGATTCTAGCATAGTTGCAGTCATTGGAAAGCTCTTGACAAGCAGAAGACGATGGTGCCTTCAAGAAGAGGATTTGAGATGGTTAAGGAAAAGTGAAATTTGAATACCCCATCCCTTAAAAGGTACTTAGGGGGTTGGGTGTCTTACAATCATCTATTGAAAAATTAAATGGTTTATTTTTTATTACTTTTGTCGAAATGATCTATAGTCGCCCTTAGATTAAGACTTCAGTGTTGTGTATTGAAAAAGTAAATGGTTTGATTCTTATTACTTTGGTCAAAGTTATGTGAACAATTATTCTTGAACTTTAATCATTTTTTTTCAAATTATAATATTGTACACAACTTATCTCGAGAAAGCTGAAGCAACAACTTAAATTAATTTAAAAACTATAAATTATATTTAAGTTGAAACTGTTATGAAATTACAAGTTTGAAAATATTGCAATTTTAACTATGTCTAGTTTGAATTAAAACACTCTTTAAAAAACAAATCCAGAAATAGGGTGATTGGTTAACTTTATCCAGTCACATTTTCAAAAAATCTAGTTATAATCATTAAAAATAATTATAATATGAAATTTGTTTTTAAAACTTTGTTTAAAGTCTGATATGTTTCTTATTTAATCTCTTTAAACTTTAGGATAATTACGTTTCCATAAAATCCATTTAAAACTAATAAAAATAATTATAGTACATATTTTGTTTAAGGCTTGATTTATTTGTTGTTAGATATTTTTGAAATTCAAGATCAACGTTTTATGTGTTTGTTCATAAATTATAGGTTTGTGTAAATTATAGGTTAATTGATTGATTTAGAGTTTTAGTTTTTATTGGATTGTTGATTCAAGTTCTATATATTTTTCTTCATCTATTTATTCTTAAAATGCTTGCAAACTTATTTGTAATCTACATATATTTTAAGAAGGTGAGATGATTAGCAAAAGAATTTGTTGTCATGATTATAACTCACTTATTCTTGAAACAACACATTGGAAAGACTCCAACATGAGAAAAAGACAGATACATATACATATCATATAAAGTGTTTTCTACATATGATTGTACATTTTCCTTCATCTCTTCATTGAATTACAAAGAAAATATAGCTTTCTCATGCAAATCTAGAGAAATTTTCCTTTTTATGAAAAACTTGAAAAAATAAATGCAAGACCCAAAAATTGTGGAAGTGATAGAAATGATGATAAATGATGCAACAACATAGACCCCGTCCCACATAAAATTCAAAATATCGAACCTTCCAGAAGTCGGACGTGGCCAAGAGGATGCGATGTGTAGGGAATCGATGAATCACAATTCTCTATTGAGACCTCGATGTACCGGCCTATCGCCCCCCTGATGCATTGTCAAATTAACTGCAAGTGTTATCCTGGTGCCGACATCCTGACATCCCGACACCGCCGGTATCGTGGTTCAAAGACAAAGTTCCATTTTCCCGGTTGAATGGCCCCAAGACATATCGCTAGCCAACAACAAGGTGGTTCTGATCCGCGAAACCCCAATACACCGACATGCCAATCACATGGTTCTGTCAGAGGGTTTTGATATATTGTATTGGACCAGGACATTGGGTAGACTATATATTGTTATCGTTGATAAGGAGACGTTGATCTGGTTCTTAGTTGACGTTGTGTGATCGAGGTGGAGATCTAACCATGCATCAGAAGGAGATATCAATGGTCCTTAATAATTGCGCATGGGTAACTAGTCCGAAGTTTAAAGAGGAACAACCCCTCGCAATTAGATCACGTGGTGAAAAGGGAGGGACATGCGTCATGATATTCTGATTGCAGGAAATACTTGAAGTGGATTTTAAAATGACTACTCGGCCCCCTCACAAGACTACAAGTTAAACCACTATTCCATGTGGTAAACTGCCTTCGGTGTTAAGACCAAGGTCATAACTTTTTGTTCCAGGGATAAAGGATTGAGCACCAATGTTAAAAGAGATGACAAATGGAAGTTAGATTTTGGTGTTAATGCCAAGGGTCCTGCATTCGAGCCTTTGACATTGATTTGGATAGGACGGGATGAGGTGCTGGTAGGGAGCACAAGATCTACATGAGATGGGTGCTCGAGAAGGGTGGAGTTCCTATGAAGTTCACAACTGTCTAGTGTGAAGAAGAGAACCATTAAAATCTAGGGTGTCGAACTGAAGGAGATTTCTAGTGTTTATTGCTGGTATGTACGTGACCAATCCATTTCATGGGTTCATAACCCACAGTTCCGAGGATCAAACACATAGATAACTTGATCTCCGTGACCCCCAAAATTGGTCGTCATCAATAAACACATACACACATCATTCACAATTACAAGTGGGTCTCTATGTTGTTGGAAAGATACAATCGAGAATATTATGGGCTCTAGAAAAAGTGCACAGTGTGGTGAACAATGTCATTGCAAATTGTTGTACTAGGACAACAATATTACAAATCCAGATGGTGTGACGATCAACATAATGCCTTAAAAATTACAAAACTATGATGCCAAAAATGAGAAAATCCATTAAATTCAGGAATTTGAAGATCATTTGAAGAAAATAAATAGCTTCCATAGTGCGTCATTGGTATTTACATCTCTATTCTATTGGGACCAACATAATGTTGGTTTAGTGCTTCCAAAATCTGATGTCTGGAAGGCATTATTTGCATAAGCTATATCATTTCTTAACCCTTGGTCAAATGTTAATTTGAGTGGGACCGTATAAAGTTGACATGATACATGCCTAAACAACAAGGAAAAATGTACAAAGGAGCAGTGATCCTGCACTTACTCACTAACCAAGTTTCAACTAATCATACTCCATGTTTCATATTACACATGAGAGAATTTAAATGAATGAATTTACAAAACCTTGACACTCAAAATTATAAAATACAACACTATGGAAATTACCAACATTTCCCACACTTATATCTATCAACAAATGATCTAGGATCAGGGTTAAAATGCAATATGAAATTTCAAAATGCAATGAGGAAAGCTTGAACTCAATCAAGTTTTCAATAAAAAATATGAAGATGAGAAAATCTAAGACAAATACCTACATTAAAAGTCAGTATAGGGCATGATTTAAGCTGCCAAAATTAATCCATAAATGACACAAATAATACATAGGATTCTTATCCAGGATATGAATATAAAGAGGTTTGAACCACTTAATTTAAAACTTTTCTTATAAATCTCAATTAAGCCATATGAACAAGAAATTAAAATATAATAATTTTTAACATAAAAAAGAATGTAAACCTAAATAAAAAGGAGTTTTGTAGTCTCAAGGATTAGCCCAGTCATGAGCCAGATGTGAGATCTTTCCCCCAAAGTTGGGGAGGTCACAAGTTTGACTCTCTTGATCCACTCCCAATTGTGAAAATAAAAAGTTAAAACCCTTAAGAAGTTTCAACATGCAAAAGAAATTAAACTCAAATACCAAGAAATTTTCTAACAAAAATATGAAATAAAAACTCAAACCCAAACACCCAACATGAAACATGCCATAATTTGAGATTTTAGAATTGCCAAACAAAAAGATTCACCAAATGGCCTAAGAAATCTTAAAAACATAGAAAATAAAAAATAAGAAGTTTCAATATGAAAAAGACATTAAACCTAGATACAAAGAAAATTTCTAACAAAATAAAACTCAAACGCAAACATTTGGTGCCAAACATGCTATAATTTAGGCTTTTAGAATCACCCAATCAGAAACATTCTCAAAATCATCCAAAAATTCTTGATTTTAAACAATATGGAAAATTAGTTTAAAAACAATTACACATTTGCAGCTACTGTAGAAGCCACTAGATATTTGTCATGGTGGTGTTTATATCTTCACCTATAATAAAATACTCCATGATTTTTTTCTATCCATGTGTATCTAGATTGCCTGCAATATGTTTGACAAAATGTCTTTTAATAGAATGAATGCAAAGTGTTTGTAGAAACATGACAACCAAGAACAACATGATTGCATGGAAGATTATAATATCACAACCTAGCTGACTTAGGGATATCACAGGGAAAAATATCAAAACCAAAGATTTATTCGAATAACAATGTATCCTCGAATCTTTGAATATCATAGTGAGGAAGAGCAATGGAACAAAATCGATTGGAATATCTTATCAACTACCCAACAATGTGACTGCTATACACAAAAAGGCCCTACACATAGATTCTTCAACTCATATGGAAATATTATTGGATTGTATCAAAGGGGCTATAGAATTTTTAAAGACTGATTTAAGTGAACACTAGTTTCATAAGTTAACACTATCAAATGATAAATCCACATCCATCACTAGTTTTTGGAAAATCAACTTTTGTGACAAAGGATGGAAAAAAAAACAACATTTGTTTATGCGCCTTGGATCCAAAAAAGCTCCAACCTATTGAATAATTCGATGAATAATATCTAGGGACATATTTATGATTTTTTTTAAAAGTATTCATAAATGGCTGTATGATTTTTCCATTAAAAAAGTAGACCGCTTAGATAAAGAGGTATCACTAGGAAAAACTATACATTCCTACATAAAATTATGTTATGAGATTTTATTTTACATGACTATCCTTTTAATGGTATTATGACAAATATTGCAAAACAAAGATTATAAATCAAAATAAATCACCTAAGCCTAGACACAAATACATGAAAGAAGACATGATTTAAAATGACAGAAACATGTTAGCCTAGATTTTTTTATTTTTATTTTCTGAATTACA
>SNQJ01S0072949.1:70664-82673 GCA_010110895.2 Picea sitchensis | reverse complement strand
TGGAAAAAAGGGGGTGGGAATGGCCTTTAGTCTACTATAAACTCTCTCTATATTAAAAAAAAAAGGGTGTGGGGGATGGCCTTTAGTCTACTATAAACTCTCTTTGTATTGGGCATAGCGCAGTTTGTAGGCCAAGTTTTATCTAGTATTTTGGGTTCACACCTATAATCAAAATAATGTCTGTCATTCTAGAATTTTATAAAAAGTCAATTATTGTATAGTTTTATCTAGTGTTTTGGGTTCACACCTACGATCAAGAATGTCTATTGTCATTTTAGAATGTCATTTTAGAATTTTATAAAAAGTCAATTATTATGTTAACGAGTTTGGACACATTTTTTTTAATATTTATATCATATTATTTTACATAAATATATTTTTAAGCCAATAAAGTTCTATCTCACAACTTCCTTTGAGACTTTGAAATAATATGGATTTTCTTAATGTTTTTCTCATTTTAATTATTAATATAAAAGTTTTAATGTTATATCTCTATCAAATGTATATGCATTTAGAGAATATAGTTGGATTTCTACATGTTTATAGTAGTTGAACTATTACTATAAATTCTTTTGAGTTTGAAGGTGTCTTTCACACCAACACATCCTTGATTCTTGGTGCAAATTGAGTAATTTAGTTATAATTGTTAATATGTGATGTTTTGATTAGCTAATAAAAATTTTTGAACTATTACTATAAATTCTTTTGAGTTTGAAGGTGTCTTTCACACCAACACATCCTTGATTCTTGGTGCAAATTGAGTAATTTAGTTATAATTGTTAATATGTGATGTTTTGATTAGCTAATAAAAATTTTAGTTAGAAGAAAAAGTGGAGAAATAATGTGGAATGAAATTCGAATGTTGAAATATGTTAAAATGTCATTCACACCAATGCAACTTGGGATTTTGGTGCATATCAATTTTATATTTATTATTGATCCAATCCATCAATAGTTAGGAATCACCAAAAACTTGTAAATTTTTGAATTTCCACTTTTGTTTTCATGAGTATTCACAAAGCGTAAGAACTCGACTCGGATATTTGTTCCTTTTCCCAACAACATATTTTAATATCATATAGTGAGTTGACTTAAAGAAAAGAATGGTCCCTACTCCACACATACCTAGAGTTCTTTGGCTTGCTCCATTGAAAAAAAACCCATGCCCTTTCATAATCTATGATGGGTTCCTTCAAGATTCTTTGGTGAGGTTCTTTCAAGGGTTTCCAACTACTTTTATAAGACACTCTAATTTTGTGGGCTACCTAAGCAAGCCTCTTAAAAAGTTACACACACAACTTTGCAAATTAGTCAAAAACTTTTAAAGAAATTAAAATAATTCATTATTAAAAATATATATCAAAGAAGTGCAATGAAATTGATGATGTGGGGCTTTGTAATAGTTCATGGTTGTGTGAGGACTACGTATTATATATCATTTTTTATGCACTTAATTCTAGTTTTGTTAAAGTGAATTTGTCATATATAGCTTTAATTGGTTACATGCACTATCATTAAGCTTTTTTAAGAGCATATTATGGTTGACCATATGCCTGACATGTTGGTGTTGTATCTAAATGTGCAAAAAACTCTAACAACATCAATGGTACCACCAAAGGTGTCACAAAATTTCACATTAAAATTTTAGCATGAATCCTTTGGACTCAACAACTAAGTTTCAAATTTGTACCAAAGTATCGATTTCCACCGATTCCTATTATTCCTCATGTTTGGTATCCTCAAAGGTATCCTATCAAAGTCTAGAGAAGGCCCTTAGGAACCTTTATGTTGTCCAATATTTTTGGTGGAAAATTTTTTCATATAGTCAACTAGGATTTATGCTATACTCCAAGACAATATAGTCATTTGGAAATCAACAAAACTCATCTTCAAGCCCAAGCATTATGCACTCAATGGGTCATTTGAGCCTTGAATGGAAATGAATCTTAGAAAGGTTTGCTTAGACATAGAATTTGGCAAGGACCTTTGCTAAGAAAT
This sequence comes from Picea sitchensis, assembly GCA_010110895.2. Taxonomy (NCBI): domain Eukaryota; kingdom Viridiplantae; phylum Streptophyta; class Pinopsida; order Pinales; family Pinaceae; genus Picea; species Picea sitchensis. The sequence goes on along the minus strand of SNQJ01S0072949.1, from coordinate 80,675 downwards.
AAGTATTGGCATGGTATCTCCTTGTAAATATTTGTTGCGACCTCTACTTAGGCTAATATTGTTGACACATTTGTTATTTAAAGTATCTGGAAGGATTAAGATGTTATCAAGCCTTTATTGTCCTAGAGATATATCTTCTTGTAGAGTGTCTTATATTTTAATGATCAGTGCATTTGGTGGCCTCCTTTGATCCAAAATTATGGGAAACTGTTAGCTAAAACTCTCTAGTTCTTAACCTTGAGATTCTTTAGAAGGGGCATTGGTGCAAGGGAATGCACAACAAGTTATTTTTCTTATGTTGTATGTGGGTCAAAGCTAAGAGCTTTGACAACCCCAATTCTTAATATGCAACAAAAACACAAACACAATCTTGTAGAAAAAATGGAAATTCAAGCATGCATTCATATAGGAAAGAAACAGGACATTGGTATGCCCATTTTCATTAGCAAGTAAGGATATTTACAAGAAATACATGTGTGCCTTACCAAATATCTCAACATCAACCATCAGTTTGAGATATGTTTTGCCACACCACTCTCAATTTGCTACTTTACACCAAAATTATTTCTTCACCTTCGAATCATATGCTTGTTTGACTTATTCTCTTCCTATCATGATCCTCCAAAACTTTCTACTCCCACACCAATCTTGGTGATCTTGGCCTCTAACTTCTTGTTGAATTGCCAACCCTGTATCCTTCTTAGTTATATTATTTATAATCTAACCAATTACGAAATTATGATTATCCTAGAGTAATTATTTCGTATATGATGGTTCATCTTCTCCAAACACCACTTCACCTTCTCGTGTGTCACTTTGCCTATGTTGCACTCCTTGTGCCCATTCACCTACCATGCTTTCTTTCTCATTTGCATTGGAATCACCTCATGGCTCTGAGGGGTGAGGATGTGCATTTATGTATCAAGGGTTGAAGGTGTGTAATTTTGTACAATATGGGATGAAGGTGTCCATCTGTCTAATAAATATCTATATGTATATGACATTTTACATCATGAAGATATATATATCTCCATTTGTATGCGTTGCACCAATAACCAACACAATTGCGACAACAAAATTGAAATAGATACAAATGAATTGCCATTTTTCAATTGTTAGTGACTTCAATATAAATGTCCATTCAAAATCATACAAAACCAAAAACTAGTACATTACATGCAATTACAATAGCTACATGAAATTCCAAGCTAATAACAGGCCAAGACAAATATTGTTACTGACCATATTTGGACAGTTGTACATGTTGAACATTGTCAGATTCATTTGTCAAATGCATATTGTAATGCCAATTATGAAGTCATTGCATCATTGTGTTTCACGTGAATTTTTCACAAAAGCATATAAACTCGTATCTTCCCTTGGTTACCATTCTCTCTATTATCCCTTCTCTTATATTTACAAAATTGAAACAAATAGGGAAAAAGTGACCTAGATCTATATAGATTACAAGCTCCCACAAAGCTAGGGATAACAATTTTCTAGACACTCAAATACAAGTTACCTAAGAATAACAATCTTGGATCCATTGCACCATTCAATCTCATATTGCATTCTTCTCAATTCCCCTCTTTCTCTTTGTTCCTATAATGTAATTTTTTTACCAGTTTCCATTTTCCCTAATATCCATTGTAGACTAGTGGTCACATGACGCTTGTGGAACCATTAAGTATTGATGCTAATCGCTCGTAGTTTATAGAAGAACAAAGTCTGAAATGGTAATTTATGTTCTCAATATCATCTAGCCTTTTTCCAATGGTAGACTTTATCTCTTGTAGACTATCCACTTTACCATGTGTTACCCTTGTTGTCTACCACGACTCTAGGCAAAGCACATCAACTTCCATAATTTAGATATGCATGAGAATAACCACAATGACCTTTGAAGGTGATGCTTAAATATCATTATATGCACCTTCCCAGAACAAAAACACAAACTCACCTAAAAGAAAAAATTCAATGCTGACCTAGTGGATAGAGATGGCTAAATGACTATAATTGTGAATATCAATTATACTCTAATTTCTCACTTTGTTCAACATTTCCCTTATGGCTTGAGTATATGAATAGAAGGATTTGAATTCAAAGGGAAACAAAAATATGAAAGAGGATGCTTCATGTTATCTCCTACTCAATGCAGGACATTTGGTTGAAAATATCGCATAGGTTTGTAGGCTTCATAAACTTATGCTAGACACCATTATTTCCCATCTATTGGCATCAACCAACACATATGTTGTTGGTTTTGTTGAAACTTATTGTTGCATGTCATTAAGACAACAAGCAATATGAAATCACTATCAAGGATAGTGATACACAAAATGACAACAAGATTGTAACACTTTCTCCTTTCAAGTGTTTCCCAATTTCCCTTATTGCGTTGCATAAATATTTGGCCTTTATTTTTAATGATGAATAAAATTCAAACATATGCCTACTTTGCCAACACAATCTAGATTGTGTTACTACTTTTGTTGTAGGTGCAAACAAGCAAAAGCTGCAAAGAACTTTGCCTCCAAATTCAAGAACGAATAACATTGAAATCTCTAGCAATGTACCTCTCCAAAATATTGGGAGAAATGGCCCAAGAGGCTATTGGAGCATCTTATTCTCTTTAGCAACATTTGTTGATGTTTTAAATGACGATTCAATAAAAACAGAGCTAGAAGCTTTCATGTAATCAAAATTTCATGCAAAAGTCCATTTCATGTCCCATTTAATTCAATTATCTTTCACTCTTTAACCATTGTTCTTGAGTTGTTGCTTTTCATCCCACACTATAACAGGAAAAAATGGTAACATCCTTCCTTGTGCCCTTCTCACTTCCAATGTAGATACAAGGTGTCCTAAGAAAAAAAAATTCTTTTATGCCTCGATTTGAACTCATCTACAGTGAATGTGGGCAATGAGTTGTTACTACCTCCTCTCTTTGCATAGATTGCAAAGAGAACACACCAAGCACCTATGGACAAGTTGTTCAATGAATCTTGAACAAATAATATGGGATAATAAAATGCATATTACAAAAGACAATCCCCATTCAATAAAATATACATACAAAAAATTTCATGGATAATTTGTTGTCTCAAAAAAGCTTGTTCACTCTAACACTAAACAATGTCATTACAAGACTGAAAAACTTTTATTGAATGATACCACTTATATTCCAATTTCTATTTTCAAATTTCACAATTCTACAAACAACATACATGCACTAGAAAAAACATTTGAAACATATTTTCGAATTCACCACTAGTATAGTTATCTAGTATAATTATCTGTGAAATTCTGAAACCCCCCAAAAAAATCATTATTCCTTCAATTTTTAAACCTTGGCTTTTATGCTTTTATGATTACTTGTTCTAACTTATTTTTGCTTGCCGTCTTTCCTTGAATCTATATGAAGGCCTAGATAAATGTTCTTCTTGAAATGATAGAAATCTTATTTGGGTCTATTGGAAATTTGTCATCTTATTTTGCAAAAAATACTATTATCTTTGTTGTGTGGGTAGTTAATTTCATTCATGCTACTTGATTTCATTATTATAATATATACTTTTTGCTTATAGTAATGGTGTTTTTATTCAACAAAAAAGTACTATTATCTTTGTTACTTTTATCTTTGTTATGTGGATAGTTAATTCATTCATGCTAATTGATTTCATTGTTATAAAACGTACTTTTTGCTTATGGTAATGGTGTTTTTATTCAACAATTGTATTGCCCCCATTCTATAAAATCACCTAATTTCTATACTATTGTTTGTATTCTATAGAATCATCTAATTTCAATACTATTATTTGTAAGAAAACAAATGATTGGTAATTTCATACTTGTAACCTTGATTTGTTTTGATTTGAAACTGCTTTAATACATTGGCATTTTTTTTATTAATGTTGTTTGCTGGAATTTTTGCAATTGTTTTGAATGTTGTTCCAAAATATTGGTTGATTATATATAAGAAATGCATGACCTTGGCCTACATTTTTTTTTAAGCTTATGGAATGCATTTAAATAATTACTCATAGAATGCTATCTTGTTCATTTTATGATGTCATTACCATGTATTTATAAATATTCTTGGGAATGTGTTTCAAATATTTTTATTATTATAGGGTTTTGTTCTATGTTGACACCAAGTTATGGAATTTTAATGTAAGTTTTTAAATCGAAATGAAAACTTAGTTTAGAGTTATGAAATGTGTTTTGAATACTTTTAGTTTTGTAGAGTTTTGTTTTACAAGGGTGAAATTTTAATGTAGGCTTTCAATTCAAGTTGAAAATTGTCTTAATTGGAAACTTCTTGTTGCTCTTAGATATTGACATATTTTGCTCTCAATGTTGTTTGTTGGCAATTTTACAACTGTTATAAATGCTATTACAAAATATTGGGTTGATTATGTATAAGGAATGCATGGTCTTGCACTATATTTGTTCCTATGATTGCGGGATGCATTCCAATCACTCAACTAAATTTGTGTTCATTGTATGATGTCATTTTTATGGTGCTCAATTTTTTGTTCATTGTATGATGTCATTCTCATGATGCCCAGATTTGATATTTTCAGGAAATGTTTTTTACAAACTTCTAGCACTGCAGAATTTTGTTTTACTATAGAACCAAGCTATTGATTTCTTCAAGTTATGAAAAGCATTTTAAAAACTTCCAACTTTAGAGAGTTTTTTTCTACAATGACACCACGCCATTAAATTTTAATATAAACTTTCACATAAAATTAAAAATTTTGTTTTTAAAAAAAAAAAAAATTATGATGTTGTTCTCCTTCCAAAACTCACTCTGTTATTTTTCAAAATTTGAAATGATTTCATTAAGTAGACTTTTCCATATCCATAAATACATCTTGTTTTATATATTTAGTGTAAATCCATAAAATACTAAAATTCAGAAAAGCGTATGATATGTGGAGCCAATGAATGGCAGTTGGGCTTTCACGGCTATGATGTGACAGAACTTTGGGCGGGAGTCGATGAATGACAGTTGGGCTTTCACGGCTATGATGTGACCCACTCTGAACAGACGCGGTTTAACAATTGTTTGAGGGGGTTGAAATGCAATGGCCGAGAGGTGTGGGGCTTTCCACTTTTATAATCTTACTTTTCGCATTTAATTCATTAAAACAAATGTACTCCTAATTTCTTAACTAAAAGTAGTCGTTCACAAGTTTGTGCAGACCTGAGGTCGCATTCAAGTCATAAGGTGTTGTTTCATGACATGTTACTTTCAACACTGGTTAGCTCACATTCACACATAACTGACAAAATCTTATCTGAAAGTAGTTTGTGCAGACCTTAGTTCTCATTCAAAGTCATAAGGTGTAGTTTCATGACATGTTACTTTCATCACTGGTTAAATCACATTCACATCACTGACAAAAACTTATATATCTTAAAAAAATAATTTCATTTTTTTTAAGATATAATTATAGGGTATCATTGATTGTCATCAATGTTGTTATTACTAGGTATAATGGAAGTGTCATCAATGTTGCTAAGTATTTGATTAGTTATGTGTCACAAGTACTTAGTTTAGATCTTTTTGAATGAGCACATTAATTTATGTTAATGAATTTACTAAATATGCTATTTACAAATGTGGAAATACATTCTTTAAATTTTTTCAAAAAATTGTCATATATATATATAAACAAACAATTTTACAAAATAGATAATAATTTTATAAAAAAATTCAAATTCTTAAAAATATATTCAAAAAAGAAATTCTCGTCTTTCTGTGTTTCCTAGCGTTGCCCCTTTCAATGTACAAATCAACTTCGATATTCTTATATTTGAAGGTTAGATAGATGCATATGTTGTAGACAAATGGTCGAATATGTTAGAAGGGTATTTCTCTCTCCATAACTTCTCGAATAGAGAAAATATTACTTTTGCGCTCCTCAAAGTCGTTCCCCATGTCAAAGATTGGTGGGAAACTTTCTGTGAGCATAAGGAAATAGAGGAACCCTCATTATTTACAGTCGCAGTCACCTGGGAGTCCTTTAGGGATGTTATTAAGGAACAATACACCCTGTTGGAAGTTATGACGACCTGTATACAAAATGGACCACACTGCGGCAGGAAAAAGACCAAGCAGTGTATGAGTTCACAAATATCTTCCATACCTTGCGCACCAAGTTGGGTATCAAATATTCTGAGTGAAATTTGGTGCTGAAGTATCGCGATTGTCTGCATAGATACATCCAGGCTGAAATGGAGTTTTTGGACATATCATCCTTGGGCGCGACCTACCGATATGCTATCAAAATCGAGCATAAGCTCAAACAAAAGACACGACAATTTGGGCTTGGGAATCCCTCACAACAAAAGCCAAGAAAGGGTGGCCCTAACCCACATAAAAAAGGACATAGCAAAGACGAACCGCCTCAAGACAACCAGTCCAGGTCACAAGCAAAGAAAGACAAGAGAAATACAAAGAAAGATGTCGAGAAGTGGTGCGACTTCCATAAGATCCCCTAGCATAACATTGTTGATTGTCACCCAAAGCAGTCGATGGTGGCTGAGGTAAAAGCCTCTGAATCAGATGTGGGTTCCGACTCTGAGTTAGAACCAAAAAGGGGGAGACAGATCATTGACACAGAATCCATTGCTACCATTGCTACCACCAAGCTCCATCCTGGTGAACCAGACGAGCCAAAGGAAGGCGAGTGCCTTTTTCATTCACAGATGTGGGTTAAGGGTACCCCACTGTACTTCATCATTGAGAGCGGTAGCCCGAAGAACCTCATCTCAGTAGAGGTTGTCAAGTGACTCATCCTATCGACAACGCCACACCCACATATCTACACCATCAGATGGCTCCACCAAGGAAGAAACATCCGCGTTAGCCAACAATGTCACTTGTCATACGACATCAAGCCCTTCAAAGACGAGGTATTGTGTGATGTTTCCCCTCTCGAATTTTCTAATTTTCTTTTGGGCCAACCATATTTATGGAAACACCATGTTGTATATGAGTCTAAGCTTCGCATTATTATTACTTTGAACAAGAAATTGTACAAGATACTGGATGCAGTCCCACCTAGTGCTACTTCCTTGATCTTTACCAAGCAATGTAGGAAGCTCATCTCTCAAACAGGGAAGTTTGTCTTATTCGTGATTCGCTCTTAGAATGAGAAAAAGATCGCAACCACATCTAGGGTCTCCACGACTGACCTCTCCACACAACAAAAGCAAGTGGATAAGGTCGTGGAAGCATACTCGGATATCTTCTCCTCACCTATCAGGGTACCTCTGCACTATTAGGTCAAGCACCCCATCAATCTGACCCTCGATGCACCGCTGCCCAATGGGCTAGTCTATCGTCGCTCTCTATTAGAGAATGAGGAGATCAAGCGGCAGATACAAGAACTTCTCCACAAGGGGCACATCTGTCCCATCTCATCACCTTGCGGGAGACAAATCATGTTGGTACAGAAGAAAAATGGAACATGGTGACTCTGCATTGATTACCGAGCCCTGAATAAAATCACAGTTAGAAACCGATAATCGATTCCTCGAATTGACGACCTCCTTGATCAAGTCACGGGGGATAAATACTTTAATAAGATTGATATGAAGTCTGGCTACCACCAGGTCCCAATAGAATAGACAAGTGTATGGAAGATCACCTTCAAGTCAAAGGAAGGTCTTTTTGAATAGTTGGTCATGCCCTTTGGCTTGAAAAATGCTCCAGCCACTTTCATGAGAATGATGGACTATATCCTGTGACCATTCACCAATACTTTTGTAGTAGTGTATCTGGATGACATTCATATTTACAACAAGACTTGGCAAAAACACTTGCAGCATATTCAACAGTTTCTACACACCTTGCGGCAGCACAAGCTATACACCAACTTGGAAAAATGATCCTTCGGCATGGATAGGGTCCATTACCTAGGATACATCATTGATCAACGTGGTGTACATGTGGATCGTTCTCACTCAGCACAACCACCTCATGGCCTATCATAGTGAGACACTATCACATGTTGTCCGTAAGTACCCTACTTACGACAAAGAAATGTACTCCATTTTACAAATCTGTCACCAATGGAGACATTACATTCTTGGGAAGGAGACATACATTCACACTGATCATAATGCACTACAGTTCATGCAGACAAAAGGAAAATTGTAGAATGACCGCCATCAGAAGTGGTCCACATACTTGCAACAATTCCACCTCAACATCAAGTATAAAATAGGAAGCACTAACTGCGTCATTGATTGCCTCAAAAGACCGCCAGTCGTGGCACTCACCACGGTGCTAGACTATTGTGGCCATGAGACCTTTGTATGACCCCAACTCTATGAGTCATACCCAACATTCGCCACCACCTACCAAATGTTGGGCGCAAATAGAGTTGTCGCTAATTTTCATCTTTAGGATGGGTTGTTGTGTCATCTGGGCCATATATGTGTTCCATCAAGCGAGCGAACGAAGATGATCCAAGAATCCCACTACAATCAGGTGGCAGGACACTTCGGCGTTGAAAAGAGAGTGGAAATGCTACAGAAACATTTCTACTGGTCGAAACTTTGATAGGAGGTCAACAAGTATATCAAGTCTTGCACTACCTACGCTATTTCCAAACTGACCACTAAGAAACAAGGCCTGTACACCCCTCTTCCTACACCTGACAAGCCATGGGATTCCATCTCCATGGACTACATGTCGGTCCTCCCATCCACCAAGCGAGGAAATGACTGTGTTTTTGTGGTTGTTGATCGCTTTTCTAAGATGGCGATTTTGGCCACTGTCAAACTCTTCTTTGAACGAGTCTAGGTACATTTTGGAATCCCACAAACCATTGTCTCAGATTGAGACAGTTGATTTCTCAACACATTTTGTTCGAGTCTCTGGTCATTGTTGGATAGCAAGCTCAACAAATCCTCGACCTTCCACCCCCAGACACATGGCCAAACTGAGGTCGTAAATCGAATGATCATGCATATCCTGCACATGTATAATTCCAAGCACCCTCGCACATGGGATGAGAGTCTTCCTTATGTCCAGCATAGCTAAAACCGGGCTCTACATAGCTCAACTGGACACAACCCATTTCAGGTGGGGTTGGGATTCCAACCATTGGCTCCAATAGATGTTGCACTACCCCTTGCGGTCACCTAGGTTGACTCATCTCCTGCTCCAACTGAAGCTAACAAATCCACCTGGTTCATTGAGTGGATCCAACACATCTTCCAACAAGTTCAGGATATCCTACAGAAGTTCAATGAAAAGTAAAAGCAGTGCCATGATCAACATCGGATGCCACATAAGTTTCAGGTGGGCGACAAAGTTTGGTTGAATTTACAGAAACAACGCCTTATAGGACCCCATGAGAAGCTTCACCCACTCTGTTATGTGTCATACACCACCACCAAGGTTGTGGGTGATAATTCTTTTGAGCTCAACATTCCTCCTTTCCTTGGCCTGCACCCAGTGTTCAACGTGGATCTCATTCGACCTTATTTCCCACCATTATTAGACACCTCAGAGATATCAGAACAACTGACACCAACAAAGATCAACCCTGAATGATAACAACAAGAATACAATGATCATATTGTGGACAAACAGGTCAAGGGAACTCACCAGCAAAGGATCCAGCTTTATCAAGTTGTCAAAGCAGGGAAGCTCTTGCATCAAGGCAAGTGGCTCACCTGTGGCCAAATTTAGCAGAAATTTATTCATCTAATGGGGGCACTCAATGCAATGGAGACCATTTCTTCCTAAGGGGGGAGGATTGATCTAGATGGATTTCGTGGCCTCCCACCTATTCCAACTAACTCATTTTGCCAGTTTTCCAGTTCGACAGTTTTTTCCTAGTTTTCGGGTCCCTCACTTATGGGGTCGTTTTTGTAACATCCCGCTCTGGCGCACTGAGAACACTTATTATTTGAGGACACTTGCTCGCAAGTGATCCAGACCCTTTTTATGTTAGACCTTTTATATTTGATTATGATGTGATA
>SNQJ01S0072949.1:47508-61962 GCA_010110895.2 Picea sitchensis | reverse complement strand
CCCCTATCGTTCTAACTTTAATGGGTGGGGGGGGGTCTGATATAACAGTTTTCCAGTGCACGGATCTGGAGGGTCAGGCAAGCCGCGCCCAGATCTATGGTTGAGGTCCCATTTCGGAACACCCCCCGCCCCATCATTCTACCTTTAATGGTGGGGGGGGGTCCGATATGGGTGGTTTCTAGTGTGGGCCCCTTTGCTATCATGGCGCTTCCTCCTTGCATCGTCCCTCCACCTCTTGCCACCTGTGTTCCACTAGGCCTCCTGTCCAACAGTCACATCACTCATTTCCCCCTTGTCTCATTATGACACACTTGCCTTCCACTCACCCTCATGGCATATCATTTTTCGTTTCACTCCCTCTTTTCTTCCCACATCTATCCCTCTCCCTACCACATCGTCCCGTCATAGGAGACATGTTCTCCCTCAACAAATCACATCCCACCACCATATCTCTATGGCCCCCACAAGATATGCGACATCCATTCACTGGCCTCTCCTCATCTCACTTCCACATCTAGTATGCCAAATCACCCCTGCCTGGTCACCGCTCATCCGCTTCTTCCCGTCAGGTGCCTCAGTTATCGTGTCTGCCTCCACGTCTTACCATGAATCCATTTAGCAGATCTAGGTGGCAGCATGAGAAGGCCTCCACGTCCCAAAGATACAGATTTGACTGGGGCCATTTCCGATCCCAAGGAAGCAGTTATTGAAGCAGTTGATGGTGGGTGGACATTGTTTCCACCATAAATAGAAAGCCCAGGAGAGGACTGTCAATTTGTCAACTCCTTGCAGGTCCATTCTAGAGCATGGTGGCGTCTGACCAAAGTGCATGATGGTCTAGAGACTGCATGCACAGTCTGACAGTAAAAATGCAGACGTAATGCCTTCAATGCAGTAACTCTAAGCTTCTGTTGGGTTTTGCTCCAAGTATATGAAGGCATTTTTTTCATTTTTGTATCCATCGTTGGTAGAGATAAGCTCCCTGTTGTATAGTTTTAATGAAGAATTGATTTTCCCTGGTTATGTATCTATGTGTGAAATTTCTAGTCTAATGACAGTCATCTTCTTATTCCATCTAGTTTCCATCTAGTGTTGAAAGAGTTTATGATTGACTGAGTCACATGAAGCATTGTGACAGTGTTATATAAAGGTTTTATTGTAACGTTGTCATGATTTATTTCAATGTTCTTGTGTTTAAATCCTTCCCCTTCGGGATGTTAGAAGCTTGATGCTCACAACAAACCTTTGCACTTCCTCACAATTTCCTTTCTTCTACTCACCTTTACTACAAATTACTGACTGGAGTTAGATTAAGCCCTCACCTATCCATGCATAGCCTTAGTCCATAATTCTGAGTTAAAACGATATTGTATTGATTTTACTTCCAGTCGATCACCCTTTTATAAACCAATCATGACATAAAATGGATGGGTGTCAGGCTCTACTCCTACTGCAATACATGAGTGACTTCTAACGATAACATTTCTAGCACCATTGTTGAGGACGAAGTTGAATATTTTCCCCGAAATTGAAAGAAATTGAGCCTATGATTCTGAAGGTGCATCAGGCATCAGAGCCCTTCAAGATTTCTATTGTGCACTTGGTGACTCATTGTGATGACTTCACTGAGGCGAACCTTCTATTTCAGTCGTGGCTTCTAGAGGCAGACAAACAAGGTCTACCCTGCAGCTTCCCTTGGCGACACCTGAAGCAGATCCAAAAAAGACTATCAGAAAGGGAAAGGCCCACAGAGAAGGATCTTCTCTTGTTGAACAAGGTATTTATGATAATTCCCAATCTCCATCTCTAGAAACTCTATTTTCTTCTTCTCATTTCTCTGTCATACCTTCTGCTGAAGTTTATAGAACTCTAAATTTTGGGAGTGTTCCTACTAAATTTTCCCCTCCCGGTCTGAGATTGGAGGGAGAAATCCTTGTCACTCCTCTCTCCCCTAAAGTTGTACCTTGGCCCAGGTCTAGGACCACACAATATTTCCCTACTCCTAGCTTTACCACCCCTCCTCTTATTACTGTTGTAGCCACTGCAGAGAGGGAAGCCTCTGCCAACTCCAATCCTGTAGCCTCTCCTCAAAATCCTCCATTTTTTCCCTTTCCACCTGGAAGCTCAGTTCCAACATCCCATGTTCAAACTCCTTCTCCTCCTAGTTATCCTCCACCTAATACCCCTATGGCAGGAGTGAATCCCCCCATGACCAGGATGGAGGCCATTATAGCTGCTAGGTATGCTCCCCTTGTGTTACCTCAGCCTCTCAATGCCCTTCCAACAGATGTCTACCTTAAGCAGCTGCCCAGGTTTACAGTCGAAGGAGACATAATTGTAGAAGAACATCTTGAAGCCTTTTACATTTTTGTAGATCATCATGTCATGATGCATGGAGACGTATGGATGAGGATTTTTGTTCATAACCTTGAAGGTGAGGCTAGGAAGTGGTTTAGGGCCCTGCCTCCTAGATCCATCAATGGGATAGAGGTTTTGGATAATGCCTTCTTGAGACAGTGGGGAGATAAGAAATACTTCATGTATTACATGACAGAGTTTGGATCTTTGAAGAGAAAGGAAGGAGAGTCTGTCTCTGACTTCTCCAAGAGGTTCAATAAGATGTACAAAAATATCCCTACTGAGATAAATCCCTCAGAAGCTTCAACCAAAATTACTTATGCTAGTGCTTTTGACCCAGATTTCTACCTTTTATTGAGGGAAATACGAGCCACTTTCCTGGCTCACATGTAGGACTCGGCTGTGGAAGTTGATTCAAATATATTGGTTGTTGATTAACTCAGAAATAAAGCTGATAGAGACATACCCAAAAAGAGATATGAATCCTCCACATCCGGTTCTTCTACAACTTACTCTCAAATGGACGAGTTGACAAATATGGTAAAGACTCTGTCTAGAGAGATGGTGATCCAGATTATTTTTGGCACGAAATGCGAGTGGAGATATAATAAATAAATGCACAGACATATCGCAGATATTTAATAAGATAACATAAATGTATCAGAGATTCAACCATAAACATAGATATACAATAATACACGATTTCTATTAATGAAAGAAATGTATGGAGATTGTAAAAATACAGAGTGAAAGACTCGCTAGAATGGTGGCAACTTATCTCTGAGAAGAGATGTGACGGCTACTCGCATTCACAAGAAGATGGTTACAATGAGGCTATAAAGGCATTTTTACAATAAACAGGAATGCCAAAAACCCTAGACATCCAAAAACCTAACCCTAGGATATGAAGCGCCAAAAGTCATGTGGGCCCCGTTTGGGTAAGTGAGTACATCAACTTCCTGGGGTCGTAACTTTTGCATACGATCTCCGTTTTAGGCGTGTGATAGCTTGTTGGAAAGGTATTTATGAGGAGATTCATTTTGGGGGATCAATAATTCCTTCAAATATCATTTAGAACCTTGATCTCAAAAAACCTTCATTTGGGCCCTCAAAATGGCCTCGGAAGTTAAAAACTGCTAAAAATAGTAAATTGCCAAAATTGCCAGAAAACTGTTTTGAGCCAGTCAGAAAAGGTGTGTGGCCACCAATATCCACCTGCATCAGATGGAGAAAATGAAAGAGGAGGGAAAAAAGACTTACATAAATCCTTAGAATGTTGATAACAAAGGAAATTTCAGGAGGCCAAACAACAATGTTCCACAGATTATGCCAAGGGAACAGAGGAACAGAGATAGAGATGATCAGAGAATTCAAACTCCTCTGCAAATTAACCTTGTTGCTCATGAGGAAAGAGAGGAGATAGATGAGCTTGGTCCTGAAATTCACTGTATTGAAGACACCTTCCCTTTTCCACATTTGACTCAAGCATCATATGAAGATTCTCTCATGAACAGTCAAATAAATGAGTTGAGCAAAGGGGAGAAAGACAATAATAGTAGTCCCAATAAATATAACCTCAGGTCAAAGAAGAAAGAAGAGAATTCTGATCAACCCATAATGGTAGAGAAGCCTACTAAACAAGCGACAAATATCACCAAAGAAAAGAAAACTCAGAATCTCCCACCAACAACCAAAGATCCCATCTCAGAGGTAAGGGAAATTCCTAAGCCTCCTTCCTCCTTTAGTTTCGAGCATGAAATTCAAAAGATCTGAATTCCCGTACCCCTCTCAGAACTTGTTAAAAATGAACATTTCAAAAGGTCCCTCTCTAAACTATTGCAGTCCCAACCACCTCAGCTTACCACAGACTCAACAAATATCCAAGATGAAAATCTAGAAGTCATCCTAGGTCCCATGGTAGAAGACATAGATGATTCATCCCCTCCCTTCTACACATCCCTGAACATACATGATAAGGTGTTTCATAACTACCTGATGGATTCAGGGGCTTCCCATAACCTCATGCCCAAAACAGTCATGGAAGAATTGGTACTGGAAGTATCCAAGGCCTATCATGATTTGTACTCTTTTGATTCAAGGAGGGTGCAATGTCTTGGAGTCATCAAAGACCTGGTGGTGTCCTTATTTCAGTTGCCAATGAAGAGTGTGGTCATGGACATTGTGGTAGATGATGTTCCCCCCAAGTTTGGCATGTTGTTGTCAAGATCTTGGATTAAAAATCTTGGAGGAACATTACAAATGGACCTCACATATGCCACTATTTCAGTATTTGGAGGAGAACACAGAAGATTGTATAGAGAAGCTCAGTTGTCCTACATTGTCAGTGATGAAGCAGACCCCACTAACCATCTTATCTATGCACTTGACACTGATTTGGGGTGTAGTTTGTTACATCTCACTAATGCTCATGAAGTCCCTCTTGAAATCATAAGGAAGCCCTTGTCTGATCAGGAAATACCTCCTCCAACTACCTCTGTGTGGAAGATGTTCTTCAATGGATCCTCTTCTAGTGAAGGTGCTGGTGCAGGAGTGGTTTTTGTATTGCCTTGTCAGAAAACCATGTCCCTGTCATACAAACTAGAGTTTAAAACCACCAATAATGTGGCAGAATATGAAGCTCTTGTTTTAGGTTTAAGGGCTACAAAAGAGATGGGAATTAAAGAGGTAGAAATGTTCCAATATGATGAGTTGATAGTCCAGCAGGTCATAAATGCTTATCAGGCTAAACATCCTCAACTCATAAATTACAAAAATGAGGTGTGGGACCTAATTGATAATTTATTCGCAGGTTTCAACATTTCTTTTATTCCAAGAGAAGAAAATACTTTGGCTAATTCCCTAGCTGTCTCAGCTAGCCAGTTTAGGATACCTCTGCCACCTAGGATCAAATATGATGTTGAGATAAGATATAGGTCATCTGTGTTGGACAATATCAAGCATTGGAAGGTGTTCAAGGATGATCTTGAAATTAGAAAATTTCTTGAGTCTGTTGATGAGTTCTCTGCATTGCACACTAATCAGGATCCTGATCCTGAAGGTAACCCTCAACTTGAGGTATTTTTAAATAAAATTGCTAATCATCATATTTTTCAGTTGCCTAGCAATCACATTCCAAAGGGACTAGTCCCTCTAGAAAGATTGTTTGATGGGAATGATGTGGCAGTGAAGGGTGAGGTTTCAAATGGGGATGTTGATGTAACTGAATGCAATATTGGCACAGAGGAGAATCCTACGTTCATCAAGCTGTCAAGAAGCCTGTCAAGGGAGCTGAGAGCTGAGTATGCTGAGCTATTAAAATAATCTATTGATGTGTTCACCTGGACCTATGAATACCTCAAGACATATAACACAACTTTCATTGAGCATAAGATCCCATTGAAAGAATAGGCGAAGCCATTCAGGCAAAAGCTAAGATAGATTAATCCGATGTTGTTGCCTATCATGGAGAAAGAAGTAAAGAAGTTGTTGGATGCTCAAATCATAGTCCCTTTGAGATATTCTGAGTGGGTGGCTAATCTGGTGCTAGTAAGAAAGAAGAGTGGAGAAATCAGACTTTGTGTTGATTTCAGGAACCTGAATAGAAGCTCTAGAAAGGAAAATTACCCCTTACCTAAGATGGAACACATATTGCAGAGGGTAACTGGTTCATCTAGGATATCCATGATTGATGGTTTTTCTGGCTATAATCAGATATCATTCCTACTTGAGGATATAAAAAAAACAACCTTCACCACTCCTTGGGGCACATTCTTGTATGCCAAAATGCCTTTTACATTAATGACTGTAGGAGCAACATTTCAGCGAGCCATGGACATAGCCTTCATTGGGGAGAAAGATCAGTTCATGGTGATCTATCTAGATGACATCACTGTCTTCTCCAGATCTAATAAAGAGCACTGTTGTCACTTAAGGAAGGTTTTCTTGAAATGTAGAAGGTTTGGCCTTTCCTTAAACCCCAAGAAATATTTGTTTTCTATGGATGAGGGGAAGCTGTTAGGACATATAGTATCAACATAGGGAGTGAGAATTGATCCCAGCAGGGTGGAGGCAATTCAGACCATGTCACTTCCTAGATCCAAGAAAGGGGTCCAGTCTTTCCTGGGAAAAATTAATTTTCTGAGGAGGTTCATTTCAAACTTTACCGAATTAGTAAAGCATATCACCGCCATGCTCGGGAAGGAAAATGAAGTAAAATGGACTGCTGAGCCTAGAGAATATTTTAACCAAATTAAAAAGGCATTGACTAAGGCACCTGTGTTGATCAACCCTGATTACTCCAAGGACTTTTTGATTTTTTCTTTTGCTTCTTTTGATACTGTGGCAGTTGTTTTATTGTAGAAAAATATTGAAGGGTTGGAGTAGCCCATTTCATTTTTCATCCAGGCATTGAGAGATGAAGAAATCAAGTATGACATCATGGAGAAACAAGCCTATGCCTTGGTGAAATCTCTCAAAGCTTTCAGAGTCTATGTCTTTCACTCAAAGGTAATTGCATACGTTCCTTCAGCCTCTGTGAAGTACATCCTTATACAGCCTGACATAGATGGGAGAAGGGGTAAATGGATTGCCAAGATCCTTGAGTTTGACCTCAAGATTAAGCCAACCAAGTTGGTTAAAGGGCAGGGCTTAGCCAAACTGCTGGCGGAATCAAATTGCAAATCCTTGGGGGTTAAATTCATCGATGGTTGCTAAGGAAATCAACAGGCTGAATTGTCTGATGGCAATCCTCAAGACAATCCTCCACTAGCAGAGTGCACCTGGTATAGAGATATCATATATTTTTTGCTAGAATTAAATCCCCCTGATGAAATGGGGAAGAGTAAGGCAAGAGATTTAAAGCTCAAAGTAGTCAAATATTGCCTTATTGACCAATTCTTGTACTGGAGAGACCCTCTAGGGGTGTTTCTGAGGTGTCTGAACCCACAGGAGGCCCATAAAGTGACATTTGATTTCCATAGAAGCCTTTATGGGGGACACCATTTTTGGAAGACCACAACCCACAAGATTCTTAGGGATGGGTACTGCTAGCCCACCTTATTCACTGATGTCTAGAGAGAGGTGAGAGCCTACATCAAATGCCAAAGGTTCTCAGGAAAGAAGCAACTCAAATCTCTACCACTAAAACCTGTAGTAGTTGTAACACCCTTTCAACAATGGGGGTTGGACTTCATTGGAGAGATTCATCCTTCCTCAAGCGGCCAACACAGATGGATCCTAACTGAAATTGACTATTTTACCAAGTGGATAGAAGCTATCCCCACTAGGAGTGCTTCACACAAAGTTATCATCATCTTCCTGGAGGATATCATAGAAAGGTTTGGATTCCCTAGAAGAATTGTCACTGATAATGCCGCATCTTTCAAGTTTGAGCCTCTAGTGAGGTTCTGTGAGCAGTTTGAGATTTCACTGGTTCATTCCACTCCCTATTATCCACAAGGAAATGGACTGGCAGAGTCTTCCAATAAAAGCATGATTAAGCTCCTTAAAATATTGTTGGAAGATAATAAGAAGGCCTGGGACTCAAAACTCAAATTCGTTTTGTGGGCTGACCGAGTGACAACAAATAAATCCCTGGGAACCTCCTCTTTTTCAACTTGTTTATGGGACAAGATTTGTTTTTCCCACTCAACTGGCTCTACCTGTAGAAAAATTATTTCAATATTATAAAGGAGCGCCAGACCATATGGTAAGAAGAATCCATCAAATGGTGGAAGTGCAGCAGACCAGGGAGCAGGTAATGAACATAGCTCACAATCATCAAGCAGGTCTTTGACAGGAGGTTCAAGAAAGAGGATTTCCAACTAAGAGATATGGTATTAAAATGGGATGATCCCAAGAAGGACAAAGAAAAACATGGCAAATTCGAAGCCCTATGGATAGGGCCCTTCAAGGTCATTGGAGTGTTTTCAAATAATACCTATAGGTTGCAGGATTTGGAGGGTGAGGAAGTTTTCAATGGTCTTGTGAATCGACATTTTTTGAAGAAATGTTTCTTTTGAGCCACACATGGCTCCTCTATGTTTGTAAATATTTTTTTTTCAGTTTATCTTTCATTTTTAGTAATGACTCCATAGCCCAACATCAAGGCACTGGATCTGTAAAATAGTTCTTGGCGTCTCATAGGGAGCAAGCCATCCTCCATGGAGCCTAATGTTAGGACATAATCTTGTATGTGAGGTGTTTTCTTATGTAGTGTCCCCTTCGACGAAAAAGTGGCAAAGAATGGGTTAAAAACCCACTTATCCCAAGTTGGGGGTGCATAAGCGCCCTGGATTATGGAGCACACAGATCTGAGTGGTTAGGATATGCGTGCCCAGAACTTCGGTCCAGATTCAATGCTGGACCCCTCCCCCTATCGTTCTACCTTTAATGGGTGTGGGGGGGTCCGATATGACAGTTTTCCAGTGCACGTATTTGGAGGGTTAGGCGATCCACGCCCATATCTACGGTTGAGGTCCCATTTCGGACACCCCCCCCGCCATTCTACCTTTAATGGGTGGGGGGGGGGTCTGATATGACAGTTTTCCAGTACGCGGATCTGGAGGGTCAGGTAATCTATGCCTAGATCTACGGTTGAGGTCCCATTCCAGACCCCCCCAGTTGTTCTACCTTTAATGGTGGGGGGGGGTCTGATATGGGCGGTTTTCCAGTGTGGGCCCCTTTGCTATCATGGAGCCTCCTCCTTGCATTTCCCCCCCTCCTCTTGCCACCTGTGTTCCACTAGGCCTCCTATCCACCAGTCACATCACTCATTTCCCCCTTGTCTCATTATGACACACTTGCCTTCCACTCACCCTCGTGGCATATCATTTTCCGTTTCACTCCCTCTTGTCTTCCCACACCTGTCCCTCTCCCTACCACGCCGTCCCATCATAGGAGATGTGTTCTCCCTTGACAAATAACATCCCACCACCGTATCTCCATGACCCCCACAAGATATACCACATCCTTCCACTGACCTCTCCTCGTTTCACTTCCACATCTAGTATGCCAAATCACCCCTCCCTGGTCACCGCTCATCTGCCACTTCCCATCAGGTGCCCTAGTTATTGCATTTGCCTCCACATATTACCATGAAGTCATTTAGTAGATCTAGGTGGAAGCATGAGAAGACCTCCACATCCCAAAGATACAGAGTTGACTGGGGTCGTTTCCGATCCCAAGGAAGCAGTTGATGGTGGGTGGACATCGTTTCCACCATAAATAGAAATCTCAGGAGAGGACTGTCAGTATGTCAACTCCTTCCAGGCCCATTCTGGAACACAGTGGCATCTGACCGAAGTGCATGATGGTCTAGAGACTACATGCACAGTCTGCCAGTAAACATGCAGACGTAATGCCTTCAATGTAGTAACTCGAAGCTTCTGTTGGGTTTTTCTCCAAGTATATGAAGGTATTTTTTCCATTTTTGTATCCATCGTTGGTAGAGCTAAGATCCCTGTTGTATAGTTTTAATGAAGCACTGGTTTTCCCTTGTTATGTATCTATATGTGAAATTTCTAGTCTAATGACAGTCCGCTTCTTATTCCATATGGTTTCCATCTAGTGTTGAAAGAGTTTATGATTGACTGAGTCACATGAAGCATTGTGACAGTGTTATATAAAGGTTTTATTGTAACGCTGTCACAATTTCTTTCAATGTTTTTGTGTTTAAATCCTTCCCCTTCGGGTTGTTGGAAGCTTGATGCTCACAACAGACCTTTGCACTTCCTCATAGTTGCCTTTCTTCTGCTCACCTTTACTGCAAACTACTGACTAAAGTTAGATTAAGACCTCACCTGTCCATGCATAGCCTTAGTCCAGAATTCTGATTTAAAACAATATTGTATTGAGTTTAATTCCAGTCAATCACCCTTTTATAAACCAATCGTGACATAAAACTAATGAGCGTTAGGATCTTCTCTTGCTGCAATCCAGGAGTGACTTCTGACGCTAACAACTTGAATAACATCGATTGATGTAGATCCACTTTTTATTGATTGCGACTACACTTTATATAAACATTTATATGACATGGATCTACAGTGTACTTGATTGGTAGCCATGATTAGTTCATCCCAAGTATGGGTATTCCCACCTCGGAGATATTATTATTGTTTTGCAGATAAGGACCTCTTGAACTCTCATCTCGTGCTCACTTGACTTCATGCCTTCCCAATGGTAAATATATTGTAATGTATTTCAACCATCAGTTTCTCTTATAACCTCACACATTAGGGGGCATCATTTATAGCCCTAAAATTCCCTACCTATGCATACATGGCATTGGCCTTTCTACTTGCACAATTTTCCAAATTACTGTTGAGAATCTCTCTTTAAAAAACCATTTTTTGGAGCATGTGTGTGCCCTACTACACCACTTCCTGCACACATATGATAGTTGCATACTAGACATCCCATGTACATACTCTATTTTCATACTAAACAACCCGCATTTACCTCCAAAAGTTGAAAAAAATAAAAAGTTGCAAGGAATTCGACGGAGTTTACGGGCTATCGAGGGTTTCCCAACCAATTCACCTACTATATCCCACCCCCAAACCGAATAAATATCATTTTGTCATATAAAGGAGGTATTTGGGTCTCATTCCATCATTAATTATTAGAACAGAGAAACTCTGCCAAGATCCCTTCCCCCTCTTATTCCAAATATTGCAGCCCTTTCTGAGTTTTAGCCTCAGTATTCCCTCTCTATCCTTTTCTCCTATACAATCCCTTCCCTTTCCCTAAAGTGATAAGTTTATTGTGAGAGAAGAATTTAGGATGATGCACTTGGAGAAACATTAAGAGGAGCTTGGACCTAGTTTGCAGAGTGTCGGCCATTGAAGGTTGTAACTTTTATTCTTCATACTGAATAAAAGAATCATTTTCTTATCCCACATATTATGTGTTTATGATTTTCATTTGATTTATGCATAATGGTTTATATCTAACCCTAATATTGATGAGTATATATAGAATGTTTGTAGCATTTTCTGCCTAAGTTTTCTAGAAGGTTATGTTTGGGAGGAGACCAATAGCCTGGGAAGCTACAAAGATGAAGGAGGTTTACATCGAACTTTAGGACCAAAGGTACTACTTCTGACCTACTTTCCTATCTCTTTTTGTTCATCCATTTAGAATGTTTGAGGTAGTTTAAGAGTAGGATTGTGTTTTAAGGGATATCATAGCTCTACTTTTACTTTGGCCCTGGTATAATAATAGGGGGATTTTCCCCACTAGCAATAGGATAGATCCGGTACTAGTTTTCCAACTGCAACTAGATGGGATACCATACTAGACTTGGCTTCCCCATCAATTCCCAAAACTTATTCAGTAAAATTTTCACGTTGTAACCTAGATCCAACATGGCTCCATCCATATCATACCCACCAAGCATAGTTGTCAATTGGAACTCTTTGCTAGTGCACTTATTCTTGATGACCTAGCATACCTCCCTTTCTAGGAGGGGAGATGATATAGTCCTATCTGTGAGTTCCTTCCCCATACAAGTGGATAACATTTTCATTAACTTCCTTGCAGCATTACGATTGTTAATAAACCTCAAACAATAATGTAATAAATTAGTTTCTTGATCTTTAGTGTTTGTCTCATGACTCAATTCGTGCAATGCTTATTCGCACGTTGCATGCTTAAACTCCTCAAGATGATGTTCCTCAATTTCTCTTTTGTTGACATGTCGAAACTCTTCTTTTTTGTGCATTTCTTCTACCAAAATATGCATTGTGCGCTGCAAATATTCATGCATACGAGCTTCATCCAATGTACTTTGCATCATGCACTACATCTCCTCTTAGGCACAATCCTCTTCTAGCGACCTCTGTGTTTCCCTCTATACTTATTTGTGGATCCATGCCTCCTCAAGCGACCTTTGTGTCTCTCGCTTTACTTCTTCATGGATTTAGTCCTCCTCAAGTGATATTTGTGTCACACAATACAACTCTTCATGCACTCTTTCTTCTTCAATGGCTCTGTGTGCATCATGCATAAACTGGTTTTGTTGGGAAGAATTTAAATTAGGAGGGAGATGTGCTTCCTTTTTTATCATCCCTTGTGATTTTGACTCGAGCTCTCATCATACTCAAAGTACATTCCTGTATTTGCTCCTTCCTAGGTTACCACCTGAACATCGACTTCCTTATCCTTCTTCTTATTTTTGCATGGCTTTGCATGCACCATATTGTAGTGCATATTCATTTCTTCCCACTTCTTCACTAATATAGGACAGTATTATGTGACATGTTCGGGGATATAGTAGTATGCACAGAGCATGTGTGGCTTAGTAAAAAACCTTGATGCATGACCAATTTCTCCGCAATTGAAGCAAGTGGGATTTATGACTCCCCCTCCTCCATATCATCATCCATGACCACATCCATATCTTCCTCTAGTACCTACTAGGTATCCGCCTCTTTCAACACCTCCATGATCACCACCCTTTTTTTCTTCTTGTACCTAGAATGCATCACAAGTATTGTATTGCATCAACTTGAGTGACCAATATTTATTGACATCATGTCCCACAGATTTATAGAAATCATAGAATGGAGTATGATGCATCTTTTGATACTTCTACTAAGTTGGCAAATGAGGTGGTACATGGCCACACTATCTGCATATCTCACACCATTCTCTCTGGGCTAAGTTAGGAATGGACTCAATGCTACCATCACCACATAATTTGGAAGTATAGGGAACTCATCCCTGTGATGTTGCTCATAGTGACATGTGGTACACCATATGTGCTTGCACATGACTTTTGTCTTTTCCATATATTGCAACTGCATTGTCATATTGGCCAGTTGCAACTACACTTGCGTCAATCTCGTTGATGTCTCTTCCCCTGTTGGTGTAGCTTCTAGGATCATTGCTTCGAGTTGGCGATCGACGGTGAAAATTCATCTGCGGGCTTGAGGAAGGCCTAACAGATCAATGATTGAGATTTATTCTAATTTTCATATTGATGATTAATATTGAAATACAATTATAACAGTAAAACAATCAAGTTTTTTGCGAAATTTTATGATTTTCAAAGGTTTTCAACTTGCAAAGTGATTTTGAGGGCCTAAAAAATGTTTTGAGGTAGTCAAAGTAACAAGAACAAGGTGTACCATGGTAAACTTAGTCTCTATATCTTAAATAAAATAACTCACTGTAAAATACTTGACCCCATAAGTACGTTTTAAGGGATGGGGTGTCAAAAATTTTCCCTTTTCCTCAACTACCTCAAAACCTCTCTTAAAGGTCACCATCGTCTTCTACTTGTCAAGAGATTTCCATTGACTATAATTTTGTCCAAAACTAATCCCTAGAATGAAAGTTGTTGCTCCTTAAATTTCTTAGGTATTTTCCATTACAATTCCATGTGACACCCACATGGCTCCACGCCACCCATATCCATCTGACATGGCACTGTCATGTCATGACATGGCACCCCTATGAGGTCATGACAACTGAATAAGGATTTTTCATGGTGATTTCCACCTCATCCATCAAACCCTCGGCTCATCGAGTTTCGAAATTGTGGCCCTTCTCATATTACATAACCCTCGAAAGGCCCGATTCGACGTGAGTTGGTTCCTAGGGTACAAAATCCCATCATATGGCGCCACTTTTCCATTGTTCCTTGGTTGAGTGATTTCATTAAATGTAATTTTGATTCACCAAACCATCGACCCACTATAAGGGTCAATTTAACCTCATTCCACGACGATCAATCTGTTGTGCACTAGCAGCCTATGCACACGACCCTATCACATAGCACCATTCGCCAATCCCTGGTGTTGGATGTGGAGCCTAATTATATTCCTGATTCATAGGTCTTTTTTTTCAGCTATGGTTATACCCCATGAAGACTTCACACCCCAGAAGAATGTACACTCTTCCACATAGAGGAGTGCAAGGGGGGTTACCTTATGGGGGTTCATGGGAGAAGCCCCTGAAGGAAAAATTGTCTTGTAATTGTCGGTAGGTGTTGACACTAACTGATCTCCCTAGATCCACCTAGATCTAGAACAAAACACACCAGAACATGACGCTTTCCTTAAGTTTTAAATATTGAATTTACTAACTAAA
>SNQJ01S0072948.1:63475-76164 GCA_010110895.2 Picea sitchensis | reverse complement strand
CTAATCGATGAAAGAGCTTGCTCTGCAATATTGCCGGCTATATTATAGGCTTCATTCAACTTGCGAGAAGTGCTCACCAGAACCCGTCCATACATTACCCCGGGAATTATCAGCAAGATCACGAAAGGAAATGACGCTAATGCAAGTCTCCATGTCAAGTAGAATGCCACAAAATAACTACCGAAGAAAAAAGAAGTATTCAAAACGAAGTTGGGTAGCTGAGAATGGACAATCTCCCAAGGGAATTACCATTAGAATTCAAAATTTTAATGAAGATTCCGAGCATTGACAAAATAGATGTGAGAATAGGGTAATTAAGATCAAACCTTTTCGGCGAAAACGTCCTGTATAACGAGAGTATCTTTAGTAACGCTAGTAACCACTTCTGAAGTGGTGGTGCCTTGGGTGTCGAAGAATCCCTCGTCCTGCCTCAATACCGCTTTCAAATATTTTATACGCATTCGAGATGCCTGCCTTTCGCCGGTCCTCGCCCAACAGAACGCCTCTGATAAAACAAAGCATTATTGATAGATAAAATCATCAAAAWSCCTTCTCATGAACACTGTGGAAAGGGTGAAAGAAAGAGGAAGATGCTATACCCACCTAGAAACGCAGCAAAAAACAAACCGATTGAAAAATACACCAGGCGTAAAATATACTGCACAATTAACCAACAATGAGACATTCATCAATGTGCGAGATGGGTATTATGCYAAGTTTTGCTGTCTAAAGGAAATGATTATTACCGTGCTGATAGTATGAGGGAAATCTCYGGTGGATRCGGAACTAAAWTTYCCTATTTTGTCYATCAAGCYGCTTAATATAAGCAGCATCACAGGCATGGTCAATCCATCTGTAATGGTTCCTACAGTGCCGAATGCCATAAGCCACAGATCGATTGAATCAGCATATTTAAAAAGTTTCCATATTGAGATATTGTTGTCGGTGTTTATTTTCACACGATCATGCTGTTTAGCCAAATCTGGTGTCAATTTCTGAATCTTTTCTTCATCTCGTTCTTCGAGACCTGACATCTCTATTTGTTCAGTCGCCATATTCTTCAGGTTCAGGAAGAACAGAGGACTTCTTCACGCTTGTGGATCTTCCAGCAAAACAATGTATTTATGTAGAATGATTGCAGTCGGCAACCAGAAGGCCTCTAACCATCCCGAATGGTCCTTTTCATATTTCACAAAGAAAGGACAAACGACGCTGTTCATAAGGAAATCGGGATCATATAGTATGAGGCGGGTTACTTTAAGACGTCACGATCAGATTGTATAAAAAATTGAATAAAAATAATTGCATAATGGAGAGACCATTTCTCTTTCGATAAAATTCCTCGCTCATTTGTTACAATGTTTAAAGTAAAGAGTAGCAAGAAATATCCATTTTAAATTGAGAATTAAGATGAAGAAAACTTACACATTTGTAAGAAAAAAAATGGTTAAAAAGTTAAATTAAAATAAAATAAGTTAAGTGCATAATCCGGGATCATTTCTCTTTCGTTTATAAAAATGATTGTTGTTTAGCTAAAAGTTTATCCTCATTCGTTGAATTGCATAAAAAGGAGAAATATTCATCTTAAATTTATATTTTTTAAATGTTAAAAATTATATTTTTTTATTATGAGAATCATAATTTATTTATTATATAAAATAAAATAAAAATTTTATTTTTTTATTATGAGAATCTCGTAATTTATTTATTATATAAAATAAATTCCGTTTTTATTTTATGCGATTTAGTGCGCTGAGGGCGACTCTGCATAAGCATGGGAAGCACGAAAACGAAAACAAATAACAGGGCCACTCTCTAGAAGCAAATGGATTATTATATGTACAAACCATTATGTATCATCAATGACGTATTTGTATTGTATTCACGATGACAACACGTTGATAGTTGACATTTTATGTTAATTGACATAAGAGATGACATTTTATGTTAATTGAAGTAAGAGACATGTACGCACATTATCACAAAGAGCGATTGACACAAAGCGTGCAGCCCCTTCCATCTTCAACTATTTTTATTTTGGGGGGTAAATCATCTAATTATTTATATGGTTTTAGTAAGCTTTTATAAATATTCGCAATTTGTTTTACCAAATCATATAGGTTGATAGTTAAGCGGAAATGATTACAATTAATGATTTTTTAATTGTAAATTATAATCTTATCGCTAGCACTTAAACATTTGTGGTCCTCTCAATTTAATGAATGAGATTTAATGTTCATCACTTCCTTGCATTTATAAATATATTTATTAACATGTTTACTTTTTCACATTTACCTAATCATATTAAGAAATTACTATCTATATATATGCAACTTTTTTCTTACCACTTTTGGTAATAACCTTCATCTTCAATGCCACGGATCCCAAGTATCATATTGGAACCTCATCTTCATTGCCTAGGATTCCATGTATCATATTGGGGCAAGCGTTTTCTTTTTTATGCATGTGAACTATGCAATTTCAATTTTCAACTAACAATATGAGTGGAAAGAGGTCTTCGGGGTTTAAATTGTGCCTCACATATTTCCTCTGAATCCACGGTGAGGGTTGAAGTTTCCTCTTCCTGGGGAATTAATTTACATAGTATTTCCCTCCTATTGCATCTCTCCTTGAATTCTATATGTATCTCTTGACCTTTCATGCAAGAGGTCATAAGCCCTACAATCCTTCTCGTCGTCCCCCAAGGATTTACAGAATACGAAATAAAGTTTGGTAGGTGTCTGGACATATTTTTCCATGTAATAACATTCCCCAGGGTGATTCATATTTCTACATACCTCGCACCAGGGGAGAGTAACCTTCTTCAAAGGGCTCGGATCTCCAGAGGCCAAGTACTCATTAAATAGGGGACAATGCTCCTTTTCATGGCCTTTTGATTTTCATCTGATGCACCAGATATCTTCTATTTTATCTTTTCCCTTTTCTTTCTTCATATCTTCGACCTGCAGAGATAAGCCAGTTAGTTGACTCAAAATTTGACTCATACCTGAGCTAGATTCTCCCATAGGGGATGATTCTAGCTTCATGGCGATCTCCAGTGCCTCAGTCCATGAACCAACCTTCTGTTGCATCAAGGTAACTCTGATGTGTGGTAAGAGGGAAGAAATGAACCATTCCTTATTCTGCTCATCTAGAATCTAAAAACTCAAATGGCATGTCAAGTTCTTAAACCTCTGATCAAACTCCCAAACAGGTTTAACTACTCTCTACTTGATTTCTTTCAATTTTGTAATGCATTGTGACTCTCACTTGGGTTTCTTGAATTCTACACTCAACACAGTCTTGATATCATTAAGCAGTTTAGGATGTACAGTCCCTTTAAAAAACTTCATGTACCAACTCAGTGTGCGGTCTCTCAAGGTAGTACTAAACTGAGCTCTCTTAATAACTTCGTCATTGACTTTCTTAATACTCCATATAGCTTCGCATAAAAACCAGTGTTGATCAGGATCTTTAGATCCATCTCCTCTAAATATAGGTAACCTCATTTCATATGCCATAGATCCTCCTAGGTTTCTTGACTAAGTATGTACTAAACTGCTAGTAATAGTGCTTTGAGTGCTCTAGTAACTATGACTACTATGGTTACGTAATGCTGCTAAAACAACAGGAGGACTAATATTAATTACTTCAATGGTAGGCGCAGTCCCTGAAGTTTCTGATTCTTCTCAGTGAGGTTCTTTAGTATTCCTCTCCTCTAGGGGTGAAATCACGAAGGTGGGTTACACTTTCGTGACAATCGGGTCTCCAAATTTTCCAAAAACCACTTTTCGGCCGAACTAAATAAATTTTTCGGCCGAAAGATATTATTTTCGGCCGAACTATTGTTCGGCCGAAAATATAAACGTCAAATCGAACGGAACCATAACCGAGCCCTCAATTTGCGTGTAGAAATTTGGTCGGCTGGATAATTTTTTTCCGGCAATATTTTTTCGGCCGAACTATTGTTCGGCCGAAAGATTGTTCGGCCGAACAATTTTTCGGTCGAAAAATAGTTCGGCCGAAAGATGTTCTATATAATTGCCACACATCGATTTGTGACGTTTAGAAACTTCTTTTCTTGTGAGGCTCTGTGTCGAGAGNCTCCCATAGTGTGTGTGTTCAACCTCTATGTCACTGTGGTTTTATGAGTTCTTGAGCATTAGCTTTTCAATATGACCAATTACTGTATCCTTGATATGTTCTTCTCATGCAATAACATCTTGATCTTCAACTTTAAAAAGTGTAAAAATTTTCCTCTAGGTCCCTTAAAGAAATATCTCTCTGCTTGGCTATATGACTCTACTCTATCGATAGAAAACTCATTAATATACCCTCCAATGGTGCTATCAAACCAGTGATCTAATGCTCTTGACATAGTGTTATCAACTCTCTTGACCTTCTTGATCACCGTCGATGTCCAAACCACAGGTAGTCTAGATATTATTTTAAATTGGGTTTCTGCTCATCTAGCTAACCACTCGTATAGATCCTTATGAATTCCTCTAAAGAAAATCTTGTGTATATCAGTAAAGATATAGCTTCCCAACCAGTATTATATGTAACAAGATTAGGGTTCTTGTTCTGGGCTTTAGCAAAGTCCTTTTCTTGTTCTTCTATCCACTTATGAATCTATGTCTTCGATGGAAACAACCTTGGCATTACCTCAAGAAGGTTCTAGCAATGGAACCATTCTTTGGCACAGGGGCATACCCAGGGTTCAACTCTAACAACGCACCCACAAGCCCTAACTACTGGCCCTTTCAGAAGCACCTGTGGAGCAGATGCAGTCTCACCTGAAGTAGTAATAGGGGGTTGCAAGACACATGTGTCTACAACCAGGGGAAATGAAAAGTGGATCCAAGGTAGAAACACATGGAGATATAGTTATTCTTTACCAACTTAAGCCTACTTCGCACAGTTATATATCATATCTAGCACAATAATGCAATAAAAGAATAACATAAATCCAAGAACACAACATCAACCATAGAGGACAACAAGATATACGTGGTTCACCCTCTCCCTAGGGCTACGTCCACATAACTATGTTCCTTGATATATTAAATGGAAACATACAGATCTATCTACGCACTTAGCTGCAGATCTCTTTCTCTCCTTCTCTCTCTTTCTCTCCCCTCCCTGCACACCTAGTTGCAGGTTCGATCTTCGCACCCAGCTGAATATCTTACAATCCAAGACCACACTTACACACAATACTTCTCTTACTCAATCAACAATAATCACTCTCTTAACCCACAATGACGAACCAACTATCGACCGACCCTCTCGACTCTCCTTGACCATTATTTATACATTACATGGCAATGTCTAGGTGTCAAAATCCTAGATCCAAAACCCTAGGTCAACTTGACCTGTATTTTTAAGGCTTTGTCAGCCTGTCTTTCCTTCTTTCCCATGAGGTGCTCCAAAGCGTCTGTTGGTGGATTTTTCAGTTTGGTTAGTTGCCCGTGATCCATATTCTTTGTTGATATGTATTCCTTGATATTCTCATTCAAAAACTCATTTTCCCTTACTTCGCTCCTTCTTTTATCCTGCTTTGGCCACTTCAACCCGTCCTCAGTCCATGTGCCTTCCGTGCATTTCATACTTTTCCTTTCCTCCTTAATCTTCTCTTTCTTCCATAACCAAGGGCCAACATAGCTAGACCTATGATATGCTGACACACTTTATTTCGCTTACATACAGTGAAACTTCGGGACAAAGTTTAAAACAAGAGGGGGTGTATGTAACATCTTGCTCTTACGAACACTGAGAAAACATATTTTTGAGGACACTTGCGTGTAAGTAATATGGGTCATTATAATATTGATTGTTTTGATTATGATTATGAGATATGTTATTTTGTTATGACTATGATTTGACAATATGTTATTTTGTTGTACTTACATATACAGGTGCTATTGACTGGATTCTCCTGAGTGTGCAGGACTCTGGATGTTGAGGATGTTGAGGCATCAATGAAACCCCTTGGATTCTGGACCGAGTCTAGGAGTGGATTGTTAGGGTTTGAATGTAGTATATGTGATGTATGTATATATGATTATATATTATGATGTTGATTTTTATTGCTGACATGATTCGTTGAAGGATGCAGGATGACGATATCTTACCGACCAAACTCACATTTGGATTAAAGGGGTCACGCACGACAACCAGAGACATTGAGGGAGAGGTGTGGAACCAACCCTACCACAACCTACTAGCAGTCCCGCCATGGCTCGAGCTGTAGGTTAACGATTACCTAGTTCGAGAGACCTGCGATGTCGTGAGGGAAGAATGTGACAGTCATTCACGATGATTTTAACAGGCGTGCAATAAGGCAGGGTCCTTATTCCTTAGAGTCCCTTATTCTCCCACAAGATCAACTGATGGAGTATTGACTCTAGGGGTTACACGTCTACCAAATTCAGTCAAGAGGCGAGTGGCACCCTTCAAGCACGTAGCGTGTCTTGAAGGTAACGTCGCACGAATAAACCAGAAAGAGGTGAGTGGCACCCTTGGAGCACATGTGTGTCCTGAAGGGCACATCGCAATTTTAACTATGGTAAGTTAATAAACCTAATGCCTATTAAACTATGCCTCCTTAGGACCTGGTTGACATTAAAATTAATGATGTGATACGTAAATTTTAATACTAAATTTTCCCTTAAAAACTGTCGCCAAGCCTAGTGAATTGAAAGCCTAGGTCTGAGTAGAACCTTTGAACAAAAAAACTAATTAGACATGTAATAAGAAGGGGGTAAAGAAAATTCAAGAATTAATAATTAAAGTGGAAATGTTAATAAAGGTTTAATTAATAAAAGGGGTATTTAGTTGTTTTTGTCTAAACCTGCTAATTCTAAACTTAGTTATAAAAAGGGGAAAATTTAAGAAAAAGGGAAACTTAAAGAAAAGGGGGAAACCTAAGGAAAAAGGGAAACTTAAAGAAAAGGAGAAACTTAAAGAAAAAGGGGAATGTCTAACTTAGTAAGAAATCTATCCTTAGAACTTTCTATTTATGAACTCAACTAGGAATTAAGTAAGGCGTAAGTCATTTAAGAATTGTAAGGGAATAATGGGACACCGAGGAGCATTTTTAGGAATGCTTTTGAGTGGGTGAGGGAAATAGGAATATTTAATTAATTAATAAATTGATTTTCTGGTGCAACTAGAGGATCAGACAACATGTGTATGGGGGAGGTTTTTCCTAATTAAATAAATGAAAAAGGAATCTAATGAGGGTTTGGAAAACTAATGACTAACAAACTCTATAAAAAGGATGGCAGAAGAGGTGTATGGATCACATATGGCTTGTGTAACGTTATGTTGCTGAAATTTCATCTTGACTAAACTTTCTCTTGTGGGAGTTGGGATACCCAGCTCGAGTAACGAGTGGTAGCTTGACCTTGCGAGGTGAGCTGGGTGCTAGCATTCTCTGGTATCATGTGCGTGGCCCCTTTGCGGCTCGGGGGGCTTAGGGGGAAGAAGAGTACCCATAGCATTGGTTGGGAGGTACCAGTGAGGACACATCGGTTGGCAAGCAGGAGTTGGATGAAGCACGCACTGGACAACGACTTCGGAGCATTCACATTTGGCTACGATATGCATGTGCATAATTTGTAATGAATATTAGCTCAATTTTGTGTTCATGCATTTCTTTATTGTTGAAATCTCTCTTGCGTAGATGGTGTTAAAAGAAAAAGGCTCATTTAGTTATGCATATGAATTTTTATTTGGGTGATAGTGCGTCGTGTGAAATTGCAAAAGGGTCACTACATTTATGTGTCTGAGCCTTGATTTATTACTGCGTTTTATTGTAGTTCCCGGTTCTGTTTGGGATTATTACTATGTTTGTATTATTACCGAGGAAGACAACGTTTTGGTTCTCGAGCCACTATTTTATTTTTATCTGTGTTTTTATTGTTTTTAATACAAAGAAATTGTGATTTTATCTTTTGTTCCTTTATCCTTTAAGTTATTAGTATGTTCCTGAGTAGTCATCCAGGAGCCAAATCGACTATCTTTCACTTCGTTGTTAAAGATTTAGATTCAAATTCCCTTCTTTCCTATGCATGGATAATAACTGTAGGATCATTCCTCTGCCCAGCAAGGAATTCTCTCCTGGATGTGTATTCCCTCCTTAACCTCTGCGCTTATTGTGATTTATTTCTATGAAAACTTGTGTTTTCACACAATGATTTTGGGGATGTCTCTCCAATTCACCCAACGTTTTATTTCCTGCGATTGGTTTATTTCTTGCTGTGAATGATTTAATTCTTGTTGTGAATGATTTATTTCTTACTGTGATTTTCTTGTTGCATTTTGTTTTTTTTTCTTGGAGGTTGTCTCTATTTTTCTCATGGCCGAACGAGACCAGACCAACTATTCCTTGCGTTTAATCTTTTTTTATTTCATTGAACTGCGTTTTACAACACTATATTAATAATAATTTGTTTTTACTAAAATACATGGGCCACAAGAATCGTTCATGGTTGAATACGTCATCTAATCACATGGTATGCTTCATTATTCAAGTGCTTGTTGAGCGTCTTTATGGCACATTGGTGGCACCATTCGTTCACACATCTGTGGAAATTTTAAGTTGTCCAATCGTTCAAACGTCTATGGCATTTAAATAAGATTGGGAAAAACTATTTTCTCTTAGTCTTCTCATAAAAATTCCTTCAAACAAATGGAAGACAACAACCTCTCTAACAATGGTTTTATGTATTTTCATGCAAATGTTTTACAATTGTAGTAGTGTGTAGACTGTCTCGGGGATTTGAATAAATGCATCTGGTTCGGATGGATGGAACTGGAAGAATAAACCCGTCCTATATATCAATAAATTTCTCCTTAATCTTTGTTGTATAACGTACTTTTAAACGAATTGTTGAATAAATTTTTTTTTAAACACTTTTCTATATAACCTATGGTTCCTCAATCCTTGATGTATAACGTTTTTTTTTAAATGATATGTTGAAAAACACATTTTTTTATCACCTAAATTTTTTCTCCTAATCTGTCATCCATGGAATCACATCGATTCGTCCCAGAATTGAGCGGTTTCCAGGTGTCAATTCCCCTTAGGCAGTGATTAGCTTTTGAATTTCAGTTATTACTACATAAAAAAAATTATTGCTATTAAATTTTAGTTATTACTACACAGAAAATTCTACTGCTAATTGAATTGTAGTTATTACTACACTTTGATTTTATTGCCATTGACTTCTAGTTATTAATACATCGAGATTATAATGATATCTAAATTAAATTAAAAACTACACAGAGATTTATTACTATCCGTGTCCGTAGCGCAACAATAACACAACAAATTCTACTCTTACCCCTGAGATAATTGTTACTTCTATATTTTCAGACTATTTTGGGGATTTTGGCAGCTGGAATATGGTCAGGGTCTATTATGGACGTTAACACATCAAAACATGTATATTATGAAATTGTAGCATCAACAACCTTGCCAATAATTTTCGTTGTCTTTTAATATTTTTGCAAAAAGGTTTATATAAGTTATTATTGTTTATTGCCTACCAATTGTTTCTAGGAAAACTTTTCAATAGAATCCTTACATGGAATTTATTTCAATTCTAGATTATAGTAGAATTGTTGGAATGACTTTATAATAGAGTTTGTTGGACTGAATTTAATTTCCAGATTATATGAGAGTCTGATGGGTTTATTTTAAATTTTGTATTATAGTAGCATTGATGGAATTCATTTTAAATTCTAGATTATAGTAGAGTTGATAACATTTATTTTAAATTCTAGGTTATAGTAGAGATGTTGGAATTTATTTCAACTCTAGAGTATAGTAGAATTGTTGAAATGAAATTATAATAAAGATTATGAAGGGACCGTTCTTAAATAAGAAATGGAATCTTCTAATCGACTCATCTAGCCTTGTTTTTAATGAAGAATAAATTAGATAGAAGTCCCCATTCTATGGTATGGTTCCTTTCTTTGATTGAATTGGAAAGATTAAGAACTTATAGATAACCTTGAATGAAAAATATGATGATACCAGAAGATTGTTATATGTTTTTATTGTAGTTAGAGGTTGGTTACTATATGTGATGATTGCATCCTTGACGATAAATTATTTATTGAATTACATCTAGATGTTGTACAATTGAAGGTATTGGGTATTCACCTAACGTCTTGTGTTTCCTGAAGGTTAGAGCACCTTCATCTAATGACATCGTATATGTATGAGTGTGCAAGTTGGATTTTAGGTACATGGGATTTTATGTTGGGTGGAAGGTTTAGACTTATTTTTTTTTCGCTTGGGCTCCTAGAATACTTGTCGCAAGGTGGCGACGTGACATCGTATGTTTGAATCATTGCGTGCATTAATTGACAACCGCACTTGAAACCTAGCTTAGGGTTATGAACCTCCTGATGGGAATGTGGTTGGTTTGTAAGTAAGGTTGTACTTTCTTTTTAATGATAATGTGTTTATCCCCCACTTGCCGGAAGGGTTCTAATTAATTGTGTCATTAAATTTGTTGCATTGGGTTGATTGATGTTGCCATCAGCTTAGTCGGCTTGGTCTCATTTGTGTCAGGTGGGATGTAGACACCTCCTTGTTCCTCAGAACAGTCACCATCCTTGAGACCTTAAATGTTCTAAATCGATGGGAACCTCGCCTTGAGATTTGCTTATATGTCCTCGAGGTCCTAACCTTGCAAGGTAGGACGAGCGGGTAGTCATTTTTATATTTTGCATCTGTTGATTATCGCATGTTTCATCCAGCTGCATGATGTGATACTATGCTGGGTCATTGTTGTATGTCGCTTGAATTGCGTACGTTGTGTTCTTCATCAAGTTGTGTTGATTAATTGTTGTCGTGGTTAGTTCCCTGCTTAAAAAAAAAATGCACTTTTTATCCATCGCATGTAGTCATAACGACAGAGGTCATTACACAATGTTACATACACAACCTAATATCACAATGTGACAAACATATCCCAACATTGAAATGAGACGACCATTCCTTCACGTTGCAATGTGGAAAACATAACCCACTCTCAAAATGTGATAAATCTATTCTAATTTCATAGTGTGATAAGCAAAAATGCTATGTTGCAATGTGATGATGATAACCTTATGAGGTGATGTGACGAAAAAAACTTGATGTCACAATCTAACGAAGAAAACCTTATCAACATTGTAATTGGAAAATAATCCATGGCTAACCACAATAAACATAGTCCAACATGGTTAACCATAATCAACATGGTCTTGATGACGTAATGTGTCAAACATTTTCCAATGTTTCAATGTGACAAACAGATGCGAACGCCACAATGCAACGAACATTTCCCTATCGTGACAATTTAACAAAATAGCCCCATTGTCGCATTGTCATGAAAATTTTGTATTGTCGTTCTATGAAGAATATAACATCGTCAACCCAATGTGATTAACATAGCCTCCTCATCACAATGTCACGTAAATATCTTAGCATCATAATGTGATAAACATTTCCAAATGTCGCAATGTGACAAAAATAACCCATTGTCACAATGTTATGTACAAAACCTTCTATCGCAATGTAAAAAGCACCACCCAACATTACAATGAGATGGCCATTCCCTAATGTTGTAATGTGAAAAATATAACCGAGTGTAAAAATGTGACAAACCTATTCCAATGCCATAATGTGCTAAACAAAAACCCTACCTTGCAATGTGATGACCAAAACCTTATGATGTCATGTTATGAACAAAACTTGATGTTTCAATTTAACGAAGAAAATTTGATCAATATTGTAATGCGATAGTGCCTTATGATGTGATGTGGCGAACAAAACTTGATGTCGCAATCTAACGAAGAAAATATTATCAACATTGCTATGCGACAGTAAACCATAGTGAACCATCATTAACATGGTCCAACATGGTAAGCCATAATCAACATGGTCTCGACATCACAATGTGTCAAAATTTTCCTTACATCGCAATGTGATGAACATATGTGAACGTCACAATGTGATGAACATTTTCCTATCGTCACAATTTAACAAAATAACCCCATCGTTGCAATGTCACGAACATTTTTTATTGTCACTTTGTGACGAATATAACCTCATCAACCCAGTGTGATTGACATTGCCTCCTCGTCGCAATGTGACATAAATAACCTAACATCATAATGAGAGAAACATTTCCAAATGTCACAATATGACAAACATAACCCATTGTAGCAACGTTATGTACAAAACCTTATGCCACAATGTTAAAAACATTGGCCAACATTACAATGAGATGACCATTCCCCGACCTCACAATGTGACAATATAAAACATGATGTCAGACTTGGGCATGGTCAACCATAATCAACTGTGGTCATGGTAACCCATGGTTATTTTCAATTAATGTATTAAAGTATTAATACTTTAGTAATGTATTATTAATGTATTACTACTTTAATAATGTATTTATTAAATTATTAGTACTTTAATAATGTATTACTATTTTAATATTGTATTATTAATGTATTAATATTTTAATATTTTACCCCCGGATGGGGTGCCAACTTGCTATGTTGGACGCAGCTCAGTTTAGGGCCACATGGCCAAGACACACGACAACATGTGGTAGTCTAACGTCACATCCACCCTCACAACCTCACTGGAATGCAAACGATCCGTCGTCACCTTTCCT